>QEPC01007514.1:436553-462389 GCA_003113815.1 Sphenodon punctatus
CCCTCGTCAGGCCCAGCTGCTGCCGGAGTGCTGTCAGTGCTGTCAGGTGGGTTAGCAAGTTTGTAGCAAGCCTTGGGTCCCTGCAGGTCTGAGAAACGCTGCCTTCCCTCTCGCAGTGGCGTAGGCTAACCTGCCCTTTTGTACTGTCTTGCTGGTCTGGGGCTCCGCCCCCTCGTCAGGCCCAGCTGCTGCCGGAGTGCTGTCAGTGCTGTCAGGTGGGTTAGCAAGTTTGTAGCAAGCCTTGGGTCCCTGCAGGTCTGAGAAACGCTGCCTTCCCTCTCGCCGCTGACAATAGGCTTAAATTCCATAGTTAAAAAACCTCCGGTTTACAAGAAGTGTTAAGGCTCTTGCAAATTCAATCATGCACTAAAAGGCATGGAAATTGCAAGTTAAGGCTTCTGCAGTGAAGACATTGTACAGTTTCACATGTTGTGCTCTCTTAGAACTTAGGCTCCGTGCACCTACACTTTGTCTTCATCTTTCAGCCCCAAACCTCTTCCTCTGCAGGTTGGGGGCAACACTGAAGCTTGGGACAGGAGGACATGAGCTGGCCCCTCACCCCCTCCATTTCCTCTTTAAGAAAGAGAGAACTTAGCAGTCCTGGCTCCCACTCCTTCTCCCCATCTAATCTACTTGGTCCCAACCCTTTAAAAAGAGAACATGGGACTCCTAGCTTCCAGTCTCTTCACCCCACTTTAATCCAGTAGACTGCATTCCCTTCACAAGCAACTCAATAGTCCTGGTTCCTAACTTGTTCTCCTTTCCCCTGCGCTCAACCTTGTAATAGACAACCCAGAAGTCCTGGGTCCAAGTCGCCATCTCTAACCCTCTAGGCCTCACTCCCCTCACAGAGAACTCAAAAACTCTGGAAGAAATACATTTATCTGTGTGTGTCATATGGAAAAGTAGTAAGGGGGTGTGTGGAATGACAAAAAAAGGAGAGGAAGTGGAATAACAGGCTGTTGGGACTCAAAGGACAGGACGTCAGCTGCAGTAAAGTGGTTAAATGATAGGATTGCTCTGCCTGGTATCCCATCAATCCTATGAATCCATTATTTCACTCAGAACCTTGTTATTGTAACTATTTCTAATTCCTTCTGTCATTCCACCCACTTACTTGATCCTGCAGACTCTTTGTATTTTTCCCTGTCATTCCACTTACTGCATCTGCTGCCTTCCTCATCATTTCACACCCTCTTGCCTTCCCCATGTACTGCCAAAGATGCAGCTGTGTTGTGTTATTTCACAGTCACTTAATTGGATGTTGGCATGACAATAGTATTTATTTAGAAATTGGCATTGCTGTTGCCTCCATTCCTTCCAATGGCCATTCTATTTAATTCATTTCAATGCATACCCAACTTAACTTTTAATTAAACATTTGAATAGGACTGTACCCAGCTTCACTGTGCTCTGGCAGGGCAGTGGGAACTAGTGGGTAAGAGGGAGGTTTGTGAGACATTACTCAGCTGTCCCATTCTCCCCAACCGACATGAAAGCATAGAGGGAAAGGAGGGGGTGAGGGGCCAGTTCACCCCCTCCTGTCCCCAGCTTCAGTGTTGTCCCCAACCTGCAGAGGAAGAGGATTGGGACTGAAAGACGAAGGCAAAGTGTGGGTACATGGAACCTAAGTTATAAGTGAGCACAATATGCAAGACTGTACAATGTCTTTACTGCTAACTAACATGGCACAGAAGCGAAGGCGGGAGCCTTAGCTTGCAATATCCATGCTTTTCAGTTCACGATTGATATTTGCAAGAGCCTTATCTCTTCTTGTAAACTGGAGGATTTTTGACAATGGAATATCAACGTTTTTTGTTGAAAACAAAGCACACACCCCTGCCCTTGCACCCCACACCCAAAGCACCCCACTGCCCTTGCTCCTTTGCCCCCACATCCAAGGCACCCCCATCACAGCTCCCTTGCCCCCCCACCCAAGCCATCCCCCGTCCTTGCTCCCTTGCCTCCCCCACACCCAAAGCGCCCCCTGCCCTCGCTCCCTTGCCACCCCACCCTTGCTCCCTGGCACCACCCACCCAAAACACCACCTGCCCCCACTCCCTTGCCTCCCCCCCACAAAAAGCACCCCTGCCCTCTCTCCCTTCCCCCCCACACACTCAAAGCATTCCCCCAGCACTCACCATACAAGAGGAGGAGGAGGAAGAGGAGCCACTGTCAGGATAATTTTAAAAGCTCCCGTGCTGCATGCAAGCACTTGTGGAGCCATCACCATGTTCTCTAGTAGTGTGGCATCCTGGGGAAGTAGTCCCAGGATGCCACACTACTAGGGAACATGGTTGCGGCTCCACAAAGTGCTTGTGCACACCATGGGTGCTTTGAAAATTACCCTGGTGCTGGTAGCGGCAGAAAGCAGAAGCAGCAGAGGAAATGGCGTGACAGCAGCAGCATGGGTGGAGAGCGGTTGTGCTTCCCCCCTGCCTAATGCCGAGGGGGGCTGGCACAGGTGGCAGCATCAGCAGGGGTGGGGGAAGGAAGCAGCCTCCATCACTGGCCAGGCTCTCAGCCTGCAGATGGACGTGGTGGTGGTGGTGGCGGCAGCAATCGGGGGAGGGGGGGCAAAGCAGGCAGCAGCAGTAAGGGAAAGGGGAGTAGGGTCACTGGTGCGGTTATCCTCCCTGGTGCTCCAAAAACCCCAGGCACAATTGCCTCGAGCCTGTCTCAGGGAAGGGAAAGACAGACAAGGCGGTGAGCAGCGCTCCTCTTCAAAGCAGCCCCACCCCTCTTCATAGGCTAACATGGGGTTTTTCACAACCCCACAACTTTAAAAGTACTAATCAGATTTACAAATAAAATTCCAAAGGCACTCCCTGGCAGCCTCCGTTAATTTTCTAAAAGGCTATTTCCTCCTTCCCACCAACACGCAACCCCTCTACCCTGCCCAAATCAAGACAGTCTGACTAAATGAAAAATCAGGCTTGAAAGTGCAGTTTTCAAAATGCAATATCTCAGCTTTTATCCAACGGATTCAGCTGAAGGTTTCACAGCATGAACCGTTTACCCCAGTGATACTCCACAACAAATTTCACAATCTTAACTTGGACCATGCTGATTTTAGGCAAATACAATATTGGGGCTTTATAATGTAGCCTGCAGCACACCTTAACTATCAGAGCACTCCCGCGCTCTAATAATCAGGGGTGGGCAAAGTTTCCTAATCCTGAGAACTACATCCATTTACCACAATGGAAGCAAACAGCTGCAGAGCCACAGTTTGTCCACTTCTGGCTTAAATCCCTCTCCCTTTTCTCCTGTAGATGACATTCCCAAAATACAGTCAAAGAGAGCAGGTCAACTAAAAAACCTCTTGAAGATGTTGAGAGGGAATGGAATTGCCAGCCCAAGCATTAAAAAAAAATAATCAAGAGACCAGCTAAAAAAATAATGAGCTATTTTAAATCAATAATATATTTGTGGCTATGGATTTTCAATCTCTAGGGCAGCAGTTCTCAAACGTTTTCAGGCTGTGGCTTCATTGAAATACAAAAGGAAAAGCTTCTTGTGACCCCAACTCTTGAAAATGTATACAGATCCAGACTAGTGTAGAGAAAACAAGCGTAGGCAATAGAAACAAAGTAGTATAGTGATATTTATTGGACCAACTATAGTTGGTGAAGGTATGCAAACTTTCAGTCTGACAAAGGACCCTGTGAGATCCAAAAGCTTGTATGCCTCCACCAACTATAGTTGGTCCAATAAAAGATATCTCTGTACTACATGGTGCATTTTTACACACACCTTAAAGTCCTGGTCTTTCGATCTTCTGGGGTTTACAAGTCCACAAGTAAGTTCTGGATGCATTCTTTTCTCACAGACTGCCCTGAAGCAGTTCCTGGATGCATTCTTCACACAAACACTGCCCTGAGGCAGCCTAAAGTAGCCACAGCTATAGATGTGAGGGGCTGCTATGGAAACCAAGTGATCGCAGCTGCCTGGAGCAAAGCAGTTTACCAGGAGACCTTTTTACACACAAAAGTTCTGGGAGAAGTTCTATGCAGAAGTTCAAATATCTGGATGTTTAAGATCTGGGTGAGTGATTTAGATGCACAGAAAGTTCAGGATGTAACAGCAAACATGCAGGAGAAATGTGTGTGTAAGAACACCCTTTGTCTCTATTGTCTATACAGATCCAGTATTATTGGGACCCCATTTAGTGATGCGATGATTCCACCGGAGGTCCTGACCTCTAATTTTGGAACCCCCATTTTAGGGTGTTCTTGGTTGCCCTTTCCTAGTCTCTGTGCAGCCAAGAAAGCTAGAATTTGTTTTTCAGTGAAAACTGCTATTCAGGTGCTGAGTCTTGAAGAATAGATCCAAAGAACAGAAGACTCATGATAAAATTACAAGACACCACTTAGACAATTGCGTCTTTAGGAAACAACAGCCCCTCCACCTTGAGAAATCAACACACACATGTGAAAAAAGAGGTGAAAAAAAGCCAAGTCCAATTAACTCACAAAATTCTCCTTACCTTACTCTGCAGAACTGGAAAACTTTGTGATTGAAAGGAAGATCCAGGTGATTTGACAAGCACTTGTATTGCTTCAGTACCTCTTCTGTCACTTTCTAGTTCATCTGTCTGCCTTTCCTCTTCTGCATCTGACAGCAACAAGGTTTGAGTGAGTGAATGGAGCCATGCTAAAAAAGTTATTATCCTATTTACAAATATTGCCACACCAGCAATATTGCCCAACACTCCTGCTTATATGATATGATGTTTCTAATAAATGGATAGGTTCAGGTTATAAGCAGCCACTGATTAGTGGCTTCTCGACACAGGAGAAGGTAATTCCTAATTTCACATTCCCCCTAATCATTGTACAAATCATCAGTCCAGAGTAAGGACACAAACTGTTAACAGACTGTGGAATTAGGCCAATTTTCAGCAGTCTATTACACTGTCCAGTGGGTTTTGTAGCTTAAAAGCATTTCTTAGTAAAGTAAAAGTAGTGTGTAGTTTAAAATCTTTACATAATAAAATTGGCTACAATTTTATGAGAGTGAAGAATCTTTGTCATTATAGGACTGCAATAATATTATGTTAAAACCCTACTCACATCAGGATTGAGACATTTGTTGTCCGGACTTCCTTTAGATGTATTGCATAACAAGGTAGCTCTCTAATGTACAACCGAGTTCAGGAGGGAAATATATAATTCCCTACAATGACAATTTTGCTTACCAAGAGTTTGACACTGGTTATTTTACCATATATATAAACTTGCCGCACTTGAGATGTAGAGTTGGGAACAGCAGCAACAGTATTTTTCAAATGCTTGGTTCTCATGGGCTTCATCTATTTATCTCCCAACACAAGGCAAAGGTAGAGACCATCCAAATTAAACTAACTCATCTTCAACCATAAGAATTCATCCTTCATCTGTTAAGTAACTATAAATAAATTTTTGCAACACCCTGCCTACCTTATTAGAATATACTTCTCTCCAGCTTGGCTTGCTGCTACTTATATCTGTGCGTTTAATACAACATGTCATGTAAGAATTGGATTTTTCTCATGATGCTCATCCTACTTTCCCGATTAGAATAAACTTCTCTCTGGTGTTTATTGGTGCTTTTTGGTAAGCCCATTGAAGAGGGTAGAATACAAAACTTAATTTAAATAAATAAATAGATAAATAGATGTATTTATTATCCAGGCATGGGAGTGCCTGGATAGTTAAGGCGTCTCACATGCTGCATTATAAAGCCCGAACATTCTATTCCTTATAAAATGGAAATAATGTATACTATCACACACACATTTCTCCTGCATATTTGCTGTTGCATCCTGAACTTTCTGTGTGTCTAAATCACTCATCCGGGTCTTTGAACTTCTGCATAGAATTTCTCCCAGAACTTTGGTGTGTAAAAGGTTCTCCTGATAATTTGCTTTGCTCCAGGCAGCTGTAGTCACTTGGTTTCCATGGCAGCCTGTCACGTCTACAGTTGCGGCTACTTTAGGCTGCCTCAGGGCAGCATTTGTGTGAAGAATGCATCCAGGAACTGCCTTAGGGGAGTGTGTGTGAGTGAAAAATGCATCTGGAACTTACTTGTGGACTTGTAAACCCAGAAGATGGAAAAATCCAGAACTTTAAGGTGTGTGTAAAAATGCCCATTGTGAACTTTTGCATGGATAAGAGGCTTGGGTAAGAGGTTTAATCTGTTCAAATTTTAGAGACATTAGACTTAAAATGGCTGAGTTTCAACAGCTGAAGTGTTGGACGCTGAGAATCAGAGTTTTTCCAACTGTTTCTATTTGACCAGCTTGGCAGTTTTTTAATTATGGGTCAGGACTTGAAATCATTTTAGAAGATTCAAGTCTTGGCTTTGTTTTTTGTTTTTTTTAAACTGCCCATTTCTTTTAAAATTATTAACATGTTTAAATTCCCATTGTAGTCTATGGGAGAAAGCAAAGCTGCATTTATGTTTCCTAGTGTGACTTGGTAGGACTACATTACCCAGCATGCCAAACTAGGAAACATGGCGACCTTTGGTATGTGCATGCGTGCAGCAGCCCCAGGCCTTTAAATAGTGGCAGTGATGGTAACCGGTGCGTGTGTGCATGCATGCGCGTGTCCGTCCATCCGTGTCTGTCCTCTCTCTCTCTCCTCCTCCCCCCCCTCTGTTCCCTTCTCTGTGTGCGTGTTCCCTCTCTTGTGTGTCTCCTTCTCTACATGTGTGTCTCCCCCTCTCTCTCTGTGTCTCTAATCCTTCTTTGTGTTTGTCCTTCTCCTTCTCTATGTCCCCTTCTCTATGGGCATCTTTAGACGTAACAAAGATCAGGTGGCAAAACACCTAAGCACGTGTTTGGCTGTTGTGTATAAACACCATAACAATCCCAACACCACTCTGGCCACCTGTTGAACACATGATATGAACACCATTGTATCACAATGAGAATTTGCATGTTCCAGCTGAACACGTGGCCAGCGTTATGTCTAATGATATCATGCGGCATGTTAGCAGGTACAACATGGGGAATGAGGTGGCAAAAAACAAAGCCAAGGGGTGCATGGAAATTGCAAGTTAAGGCTCCTGCCTTAACTTGGGTGCCATGTAAGCAGTAAAGACATTGTACAATCTCCCATATTGTGCTTGATTCCAACTTAGGCTCCATGCCCCCACACTTTGCCTTTGTCTTTCAGTCCCAATCCTCTTCCTCTTCAGGTTGGGGGCAACACTGAAGCTGGGGAATGGAAGGTGGGACCTCCCCCAGCTCTGCTGCTGCCCTTCAGTCTCCACCTGCAGCCCTTGTCCCCCACCCACCCCTGGGCTCCCCCCAGCTCTGATGTTGCCCCCTCACTCACTCCATTCCCCAGTTTCAGTGTTGCCCCCAAACTGCAGAGGAAGAGGATTAGTACTGAAAGACCAATGCAAAGTGTGGGGATATGGCGCCTAAGTTGGAATGGAGCACAATATGTGAGACTGTACAACATCTTTACTGCTTACGTGGCACATAAGTTAAGGCAGGAGCTTTAAGGCGGGAGCGAGTTCCATGCTTTTTAATGCATGATTGAATTTGCAATTAACTATTACTGTAAACCAGAGTTTTTTTAATAATGGAGTTTAATATATATGTGAGAGATGATACTTCTCAGGGGCTTTTACTACCCTGTCTTCCTACTTCTGATCTATAAGTGCCTAAATAACCCACCCAGAGCTGTCTGTAAACAGTTCACTGCCTTAGGTAAAATATTAAAATGCCATACACCCCAATCACCAGCCTCTGCACCTCTCTAGCTAGGACAATGCACTCAGAACCAGATTTAAGCAGGACCAGGGACTATGGCCCAGGTCTCGCAGTTGTAGGGGGCACAGCAGGGAGGCCAGTCCTGGTAGCTTCAGGTCCAGTGTTCCTGAGACCTTGTGATGGGCTATTTCTGTGGGGCCCTCTCCTAGGGTGGCCAGATATGCACATTTTAGATGTCACATGAGAGATACACGTTGAAGGGCTACATTGCATTGGTTTCAGTGTAGCCCTACACCATGTATTTTTCATAAGTATCCTCTTTTAAAGGGGAGGTAAGACCACCCTTCCCTTTACCTGCTTACAACTCTCATCCCCCAGGGTGGCTACTTCCTTCAGGTCCCTGCCCCCCATCTCCTCACTCTCAGTAAATCATAATCACAAATCCTTGAATCCCTCTGGCCAGAACGCGTGCGTGTGTGTGTGTGAGAGAGAGAGAGAGTGAGTTTGTTTCTGGGTTTAAAAAAGATGTGATTTGGGCCCCTGGTGAATATAGCTAGTAAGAAATGTATTAAATATTGTGTTAAACCTGTACATGATCCAGCAAGCCAGAAGGCCCCAGCTTGTAAGGAAGGCCAAGGCAGGATTTGTCCATACTTTTCACAAAGCCTGATTTACATCACAGGGGAACCTGATTTGCATCATCCAGTAACCAGACTATCTTGTTCAGCTAATCTTGCTCAGGAAAGGACTGACAGTGCTAAGGAAAAAGACACTTGGTGAAACCTTGATAAGACTAATGTTTGCATAAAGGTTGCTCAACCCAAAACACCAAATGGGCAGCTGCAATATCAAAAGGAGCATCCCTGCAAAGATGTCTGCTTCATGCTTGGAGAGGAAGGAGGAGATGTTCCTGACAGGGAAGTGGCAACTGATAGCCATCATTATCACCCTCTTGGAGCCAGCAGAACAAAGATGATTGATCTCAGGAAAATAAGCATCAGAACCAAAGTCACAAAAGTCAAGTCAGCACCCAGGAACAAGTATAACAATAAACATCATTGCATAAGCATACCCCAAGAACTGTATACTGAATAACATTTTCCCACCCAGGACACTATAAAAGACCAACTCAGAGACCAGAACATCGTCACAATACTAGAGACCAACTTTGGTTTTCGTGGGTTGTGACCCTTTCCAGGGCTCCTCCATAGGGGATCCTACAACTTGACCAGACCAGGCTGCCACCTATCTTCTGTTCCTGACCAAAGGCATCCATCGTTTGAACTAGCAAGACACGTAAGACTCTGACTTTGGGGTATGGAGTGTTCTAGCTGGGGGGATTTATTACTGCTGGATCAACAGCTTGACTGTATGCTTATCCTTTACTATAATAAAAACCCAGATTGATTTGACAACTATTGTGTCCAGGTACTGATTGAAGATACAGTGTGGGGTGCGTGCATCCCTCGATCCAGAGAGAGAGCTAATTCCTTATCTTAGAGTAAGACCACCTTTCCCTGCTTACAACTCTCAGCCCCCAGGGTGGCTACTTCCTTCAGGTTCCTGCCCCCCATCTCCTCACTCTCAGTAAATCTTCATCACAAATCCTTGAATACCTGTGTGTATGGTGTAAGAGAGAGAGAGTTTGTTTCTGGGTTAAAAAAAGATGTGATTTTGGTCCACCACTGCCTGGGACCCAGCAGCACGTGTAAACATGCACCAGCGCCAGTTGTTCGCCCAGGATTGCCCCAGGTGGTATTGGGGGTTAGCCCGGGCTGTGTCCTCAGGACAACCCCCAAGGTAAAGCCTGCCCAAAGCAGGCCAGAGCAAGCCAGAGTGGGTGAGCATGTCCATGCTAATGTGACTTTTCCAGTCTGAACCGGGGCCACCACATCCAGGCTGGCTGTAAACAATTTACTCCCTTGGGTAAAATATTGAAATGCCACCCACCCCAGTCACCAGTATCTGCACCCCTGTAGCTAGGACAATTAACTCCGAACCAGCCTTAAGTAGGGCCAATACGGAGCTCCCAAGATGGCACTTTTTTGTTGCATTCTTAATTTTACCAACCTAGACTTCCACCTACCTCTACATTTTGTCCCTGACCCAATCCTTCCCTATCTTGCTGTGAACTTGGCTTATCCTATCTTAAACTCTTTTATGTTGTGTGTGAATTTAATTCCCTCGGAAGTCTTCTCCACCCCTAACCTCCCAGCACGCACTCAAAGAAAACCACTAGAAGGTAATTTCCCTCAACACTGCCAACAAAACAAAACAAATCTGGAGCTTGTAGAATTATAAGGGTTATATAATTGTAGAATTATAATGCCCACTTTAGAATTATAAGGAGCTTAGACAAGTTAAGAGAATTTTCTTAACTAATGGAGGGACTGTTGCTCTATGTGTACTGATATTTTAGGACCTGTGCTGCATCCATATATTTAGTAAAATCAATGTTCTTGGAAAGGTGCAGTCATGCCTCATCCTTACCCATTTGATTCTATTCTCTACTCACCATTCAATTATTCTGTTCATTGATATGTATGTGGAAAGGGGTGATCTGGTAAGTAAAATATACTTTGATTTGCAGAGAGGCTTTGATAGTGTCCCTCATGAAATATTCCTAAACTAAGGCCCTTTTCACACAGACACTCAAACACTGATAAAATGGGTGTTACATTTTATTATACATGCTGCAGGGCACCTATAGAGCACACCTGCAGCCCTGCAACATGTATAATAAAATGTAACACCCATTTTATCAGTGTTCGAGTGTCTGTGTGAAAAGGGCCTTGGGGGAAAGAGGGAGATTGGTTTGGGGGGTTGTTGTTGTTTGTTTTGTTTTTTTAAGATTTCCAGCTGCTTAAGGGATAGAAAATAAGGGGTGGGAATAAGTTGTCAGCTTTCATAATGAAGAGAGTTAAACAGCAGGGTATCCCACAGATCTGTATTGTAACTTTAACACATTCATTAATGAACATGAACAAGTGAGAGGACAGTGAGGTGGCAAAGTCTGCATAGGAGCAAAATTATTCAAGAGTGTCTTTCCAAAGCAGACTGTGAACAGTGACAGAAGGATACCACACAAATGAGCAACAAAACAGCAGGTCAAATTCAACATTGGTGAGTGGCTGAGTGCAAAGTAATGCATGTTGGGAAAAATAATCCTAACTACACAATATTGGGTTCTAAATTAATGGCTGCTACTCTTGGAGAAAACATTTGGGGAGAGTTTTCTGAAAATATCTCAATGTGTAGCAGTGGTCAAAGAGGCAAATTATGTGAACTGTTAGGAAAGGAGTAGAAAATAAAATGGAATGCATCATAATGCCCCTATATAAATCCCTGGTTCCCTCACACATTACTGCAAAAGGAAAGGGTACAAGAGGACATGAGAACAAAGGAGAGGGGTAAGACGAGATGGGACAACAATGTGTGTGTGGTGGGGGTGGCTTTTTCAAGTACCATGGATGAGAAAAATGGTAATTGTCTAAAGTGGTTTAGATTAATAACCGACTTAAAGGCTCAGCTATGGCATCTGCAAAATGGAAATTTTCCTCTATCTTTGCAAAGCATTTAGAAATTCTAGACTGAAAGGTGAAACCAATTGCTGAGTATTTTCACAAGTCATCTCTATCTTCTTATGTTCTCAGCCAAAATAATGACAGCCTTTCCCAACATGTTGCAATAGATTACAGCATGTGTCTTCATCAGAGACATTATCTGTTGTTTATAGGACCAATAATTACAATGCCTCTAACAGACTGCGGTGACCCAAGGTTTTTAAAAAGGTAAGTCGGAAATAAAAGTCAGAAGACAAAAGTGATGAGACTGTTAAAGATAAAATAGTACGATAAAATCATGAAATGCGTACTGAAAGAATCCTCCAGGAGACTTGTAATCTCCCATGAAAAAAGGTACATTAGTGCATTTCAACTAATCCTTCAAGTTTCAGCACTGAGTTTCTTGGCAATCCTTGCTGCCTTTTGATTAATAAAATAGGATCTATCACTTTCATTAAGTGCAATGAGTTTAAGATGTAATGGTGTAATACAAAATTAAGTAACATGGGATAAAAACTTCATATCTACAGTAATATAACACTGTTTTATTATACAGTATATTCTGAGTACTGTTCACTATAAAAAGTTCACTTAACCACCTCTATCCATTCCCATTAATTATTGCATATTATCATGTATCATCAGGCAAGACAAAGATAATTGGCTTTAAAGTGATCTTGAATGAACTGCAGGGAGACACAGTGACCTTCCAAAGAGGGATCAAAGAGATGAGGATGTGTCTTGAGCAGCAATTTTCTCCTTAGCTGGAGATAGACAGGGCAGCCTCTAGGATTCCTTGTTTCCACAGGAGCTGCCAGACATGAGGAGTACAGCAAGTTAACGCCATATAGAATAGCTGAAAGCACACGTAGATGTGATGATGAAAAACTGTCCCCTTTAGGAAAACTTGATGACAATGTTAAAATGGAAGGGCAGTTCAGATAAAGTGCTACAAAGCATTATTAATACAGCCTACTGTTACAAATAAGTGACTAGAATTGGGGGTCAGACACCTGGGTCAGGGGGTCGGAATCCAAGGACAAGCCAGGAACAACGCTAGGTGAAGCTAAGGAGTCTGGAGTGGAGACACCAAGGTTGGAAGTGGGTCAGGACAGGACTCAGAAGGCAAGGGCACAAGACGGGGAACTGGAGCAAGGTTGGATCAACCAATCAAGTAGCTGCCACATTGCCTAAACAACTTCCTGTTTCTTGTTCTGCCCTTATATAGGGCTGGAAGCTAATTGTGGAACAGGGCCAGAAGCTAGGAGCCTGGCAAAGGAGAGATTTAGTGGGTCTTTGAGTGACTTTCTGGTGGCAGAGCATCTAGTGCATCTGCTAGGAACCCCGAAAGATCCGGGATTGAGAGTGGTGAGTCCTCACATTGAGTTAAGCTGGTGATCTGGTCACCTACTATCAGTAGAATAACAACAGTCCAAGTTGGGAGAATAGCTCCTTCCCAAAGCACTGAAACTCTGTCTCCTGACTCTATTCCTGTCTGTAAAGAACAACTATAAAAATAAAAGCAATTGCTATTGTGCACATATACCCACTTATCCCACAAGGAAGACCAGGATGGAATCAAGGATAGTCTTATGTTGGTTGGAATGCTGCTCATTTCCCCTTGGTCAAACCAATGAGTCTCCCAAGCTGGAGCACATGCCCCTCCCTGTGGCAGCTTTCACATGAGAAGGTGATTCACACGATTTTCTTGTTCCCATGATTTTCCCACAATCTTAAAATCGCACAACATTCACACTGGTAGGGGCCAGCCCCATGCAGATCTTAGCTCCAGGAGAGAACCTGGAAGCCAGAATATGCACAGGGGGCAGCCGGTATAAACTACCCCCCAAATGGCTGGCTTTGCCAGCAATCACCCACAAAGTACAGAGCTGGATTTCCCTGCCCTGTACTTTTGCGGGTGATCAACAGAAAAGCTGTGGGGGGAGGGAGGGCTTTTACACCAGCTGAACCCTGAGCATATTTTGGCTCTTGCAGTCTCTCGCTGAGCTAAAATCTGCACAGGGCCAGCCCCCACCAAAGGTGTGGATGTGACCTTATTTTCTGGGCACCCTTCTAAAGAGACATATCTCCCACAATCTTTGTCTTTGTGCATTTCACTAATTGCAGGATTTACCATTCTCATGAGTGCATATTTTGCGCAATTTTTGTCCTCTCACTTCTGCCCTGCACCTACTGACCTCAGAACAGCGTTGAAATCCACAAACTGGCAGCAGACTGAAATTAACAAGCCCACCACAGAGCTGGGTGAAATTAACAAGAACGCAGCAGAGCAAGATGAAATTAACAAGCCTGGTAAAATTAACTAGCCAAAAATAAACCACTATTCTATCCTGCTGGTTCGCTGGTTTCCATGCCTGCTATCCCATGATTGTGTAATACCAACAGGTATTCCCATGTTCCCAATTTTTCATAACCATAACACCCATTATACTTCTGTAACTCAACTGGTAGAGGTTTTGAAGGAAAAAAATGAAGATCATGTCTTCATTAGGGGTCTATGCAGAGGGCAGGACCTTTCTCACACATAGCCATGCCTTTCAGTAAGAGTAGGATTTTGGAGCCTGCTAATGTGTGAGCACTCAAGAGATAAATGCTCATGGGATAAGTGCAGAATAGTGCACTGACACATGCAGTTAACTTGCAGGAGCAAATTACAATCCTGCATTTAGCATTTCATGCGAAAGTGGCCTGTATCCCTTCAGGCTCAGTTGCCTCCAAGAAAGGGGATGTATAGGGGAAAGTATGGGGTGCATGAGCAATGAGCAGGAGACAGCCCTCAGAATGGCTCCCCTCCTGCCATCCCGCCACATGGTATGGGGAGAAACCTAGGAAGAGGGCACAGCAACTGGGAATGCGGTCATGCCTGTGCTTTGCACCCTCTCTCACTTTCCCTGAATACATGCCCTCAAGCATCCAAAAGAAGCGGAGGGACAGGGAAGGTGTGTGCTCCTGTGAGCTGAAAGGCATGGCTAGGTCCTGCCCTCTGAATAGACCCCTAATGAAGACATGGCCTTCACCTTTCTTTTTCAAAACTCTACCAGTTGAGTTACAGAAGCAACTGGTAATGGTTTTGATAATTCAGCCAATAGAAAAGGGCTTTACACAGTGCCCAAGTAGTTAAATAACTGTTTGCATTAAGCTAAGCTATGTGGCATCCATGCTAATCTGTACTAGGGCAACCATTTTCTGACTGTCAAATAGCTTGTTTAGAAAATGAGATACACACTCCTTGTTCCTTACCTTGCAGAGCACAGTGTTGGTTAAAAGGTGGGGTGGATAAGCAGTACAATCAGTGGAAGTCAAATTAAAACTCACAGCTGTCTATGTCTCAGCTAGGTGGACATTTTCCAAAGCTACAGGAAATTCATGACTTCGGGTACACTCTCTCCAGAAGCCTTACCTGGGGTTTACAGTCCCCCAAATTGAGGTACAGGAACAGTCCATTCCTAAAAATCATAAGACACTTGACTTCTCCATCCTGTCCCTCATCCTCCCCTCAATTTTACACTCAGGACTGCTACAGTACTCATGTGAATAAAATTTCAACAGTATGAAACCAGAATATATAATTTGCCATGCTGTGACAATCATCTTGACTGGATTTGATGCTACAAACACTTCATTTTAGTTTTCACGTGCTGCTTTGAGCGAAGGCTTTTACTGAAGTCACAGGACATGAGTAAGGAAGTGGGAAATTCAAATTATGGGCTCAGCTCCACTAGGAACATCCACATGTTATGGGGAAAGCAGACATGCCTCATGTGGAGTTGTGGGGACAATTACTGCTGCCAGAGCTTCCAAATACATATGGGAAATGTTTTTGCTGCTAAACTCTGAGGTGCAGCATATTCCTACCATGACTCCTTCTTGATGCCTTCTCTAGTGCTTTGAGTCCCAACAGCTCTCTGAGCTACCCATCCCTGTACTTAGCTGCTGTTGAGGGGTACGGGAGATGGAAGGTTTTTGTTCTTATGCACTTGCAACCCAGAGCATCATCTGGATTTAACGACTACAATTTATTTATTCATTAATAAATGAGTGTTAACACTCGTTTGGGCATGAAACACACATTCGCCCATTGAGGGTTCACTGCAGCCACACTAGACACCCAGGGAAGCTTGCCCTCCCTGGGCAAACAAGTCATAGAATGCAGGGGCTCGTGTGTCCAGAGGCCACTGGATGTTTGCTTCACCCCAGTGTGGGGCATATTCTTGTTCTGTGACACGTCCTTGGAGAAATCCCGAAGACGTGTTTTGGAGCAGCCTTACCCCACGTGGGGTATGACTACCCAGGGTGGAGCAAGCTTGTGTGGCCAGTTGTGCTTGCCCTGCCATGCTCCGAGTAACCCTGTGAGCCATGAGCAACAGGCAATAGTGCCTGTCGATCACAGCCACATCACAGCTGGAGCAGGAGCCTGGTCCACCCAGGCTGATGAGGGGATTGGGCATCCAGAGGAGGGCACATGCTCCGGCTGCCTGTCTTCCCCCCTACTTCTGTGCCCGTTACCCTGAACTGGCCCTGCAGCATGGCTGGGTTGATTGCCCTGCACAGGGATCAGGCCGGGCAGCTCATCTGGCTGCACCCTGAGTCTGTTTGTGCAAACGTGCTTTATGCCACATGCTTACCTTGGGTTGCAATCCCAGAAAGCATGCTTACAGATATCACATAGCTGTCACTTGCACATAGCCGCTGTTATGTTTAGATAAGTCCGCTGTTTGTTCCTGGTATCTGGTTGCCTGAAATATAGGTGAAAGGGGAACTATGGGGACTGGGGTAACCATGAAAACACACAGTGGCATAAACTTCTGTAACACCAGCCATGTAACTTGGATGACACGATCAATTTCAACATATGATGGATTTCCATAGATTCAGCATTATGTCTGGTGACTTCTGATGACCAAACACTGTTTATATTAAAAATACCAGCTGCAATCCTGATACCACCTAGATGGCGGGGAAAGCAGGGAGATGTATGAACGTGCGCCTGCCCAGATCCACCCCTGTGCTGTGCCCAAAGCTACCCCACCCACCCCCCACCATGATGGACCTGATATGGGCTGCATCACAGTGAACCACAACAAATGTGATAGCCCGCTGTACCCTGCTTTGGCTCAACTTTTGGGCTATTGCGCTTGCAAAAATGTGGTTATTTCTCGCTTTTATAAAAAGATATTTTGGTTTTGCATGCAGCAAATATATCCACACAATATTATTTTTTCAGCATGATAATTACTCTTTGGCCCACAACAAGTTTATTTTATAATATATTTTTATTCTTTATTTAGCTGGGCATCATTTTACTTCTGTAACTCTTTTGCTTTGATGCATTCAACTGTATTTAAATGGGGCTTTTAGCATGTTGCATTTTGAAATGGGATCCATTGTTCCATAGTTAGTGCTTAACTTTCCAATATCAAGCTGTACTCAGCGGGCTGCCGAAGACAAAGTCATAATGCACTGGGCCTGACATATGGAGAGCACTAAAATTATTTAATACCATGCTGAGAACATTTTAACTTGGCATTCATTTTCATAAATAAAGCTTTACACAAATAGAAGGCTTTAGCTCTGCACACCTGGATTTTGTTTATGATAAAATGTCATAATGAGGGTTTTTTAAAGCCACTGTGTTTGGAAGGGGCAATCTTGCCACTATTTGCGATGGGCAATTGTCCAGTGCTATAAGCTCAAAACTCTAATTAATTCCTTATTTTCAGCTGTAGAGTTGGGAGTGCGGTGTAGTGGCTAAGTATGCAGTACCTGGACCGGGAGGCAGGGGGAGACCCCGGCTCAAGTCTCGCCTTTTGCGGAAACTCACTGGGTGACCTTGGGCCAGTCACAAGGTTCTCCCAGCCTAACCTGCCTCACAGTATTTTAGAAAATTGTTGTGAAGATTTTTTTAAAATGTGTTCTTTAGTTCTATGTGAAGCGCTCTGAGTGTCATGCCAGGGGGACACTATATAAAAATAAAAATTATTATTTTTAAAATTATTATCTAAATGTGAATGTCTTTAGAATGGTTAATTGCCTCTTCCATGTACCTGTGTTTTGGAATAAGTGCAGCTAAATCAGGTTAGCCTACAAGAAAGATGGAGCCTAGTTTGCTGGGTGTGGTTTGAGTTGAAGGAGATGATGTGTCCAGGTGTCCAGGGCAGCCCAACAGGCCCTCCTCCATGCCCAGAGGCGGGCCACTGCACTCCACAAGGCAGACGGCTGGCTTCAGTGGCGGAGGGAGACTATGGAGCGCGCTGCCCTGATCGCAATGCCCATTTCCCAGCAGGTATGGGTCACTGAGCGGGCACAGGGGTGGTGGGCCTGGGCACTGGCCCAATGGGATGAGGCCACCTGGCGAGCGCACTTTCAGATGGACATGCACATCCTCCTGCAACTCGTGGAGCTCTTAACGCCCTGGCTGGAGCGGCAGGCCACCCTCATGCGGGCCCCCATACCCATGGTCCAGCGGGTGGCCATCGAAGTCTGGGCCCTTGCCACACCCAACTCCTGCCGCTCTGTCTTGCAGCACTTCAGCGTTGGGGTGAGCACTGTCGCTGGGATACTGCGGGACGTCTGCGAGGTGGTGGAGGGCATACTCCTGGACCGAGTGATCCAGCTGGTGGACCAGGAGGTCGTGATGGCCGGCTTCACGTCTGGGGGGCTCCCCAACTGCATGCACACCGTGGACAGCACCCACATAGAGATCCTGCGCCCATCAGCTGGGGAGGCCTCGGAATATGTCAACCGACAAGGGTACCACTCCCTGCAGCTGCAGGCGGTCATGGACCACCGGAGTCGGTTCATAAACATTTACATGGGCCACTCTGGTTGAAACCAGGATGCCCGGACCATGACCATCTCTCCTTTCTATGCCCGGATGTACCGCGGAGACTACGCGGACATGGGGATGACCCTGATCAAGGGGGTGATGATGTCCCCCTGCATCCTGGGAGATCCAGCCTACCCAATTACACGCTGGCTGATGAAGTCGTACTCGGTCGCCAGGAACCCTTCGGAGGCACTCTTCAATACGTGCCTGTGTGCAAGCAGGACTGTGGTCGAGCGGGCCTTCGGGGCCCTCAAGCAGCGCTGGAGGAGCCTAGCGGGCTGCCTGGACTACACGGTGGAGACCTTGGCCCTGGTGATCGGAGCCTGCTGTGTGCTGCACAATGTGTGCAAGATCGAGGGGGCTGCCCTCGGCTACCCCATGCCCTGGTGCCCTCCTGGCCCCGTGCCTCTCTGTGTGAACGCTGAGAACCCATGGGAGTACCGATACATGAAGCGCATCTGTGCTGCCCTGGAGAGGCAGATCAGCCGGGAGGCCGAGGGCTGAGGCCGCATACTCCCCCCCACCACTCTGGGGGCCCCAGCAGCACCCTGGCTGCATCCCTACACACCTATGTGCCCCCGGGCCCACAAACAGACACACGGAGGTGACTGTGGTGCCCATGCATTTATTGTTTCATCCTTCTACAAGTGCTCCTGCCACTTCACCCCTCCCAGCAGTTCCCCCCCTCAGGCCGCCATCCCCCCATCTCCACTTCCCCCCATCTCCTGGGCCTCTCTCATGGCTGCCCAATGGGCACCATGGTGCTCTGGGAGCTCCCCTCCCCCCCGCTGTCTGTGTCCCCAACAGTGTCCTGGGAGGCCTCGGTGTCCTGAGGGTCAGGCAGTAGTAGGAAGGAGGGCGGGCAGGCAGGCCTGGGGCTGGAGGCCCCCTCCAGGCTGGCAGTTCCCTCCAGAGGACTACGGGGACCAGTAGGCAGAAGTGTGGACCCAGAGAACGTACAGGTGGCTGGGGTGGTGGTGGAGGTGGTGGGTGCACCAAGGGGCCTGGCATCGGGGCTGGGACAGGTAGGTTGCCCAGCGGGGCAGCTGCCATCACATAGGCACTCATAGTACCCGCGTGTAGGAGCAGCGAGGTGGCTATGTCATGTGACTGGTCCATCTTGGCTGAGTGCTCCTTGACCATCCAGTCTATGGCCTGTTCCAGCCACTAGAACACCTCCACCTGCCTGCTATGCTCCTGGCACTCCTGTCTCCATTCGAGGCACACCTCCACCTGCAGCCTCCAGTTCCTGGCCTCTGCCTGCTGCATGGCCCTTTCGGTGGCCACCTCCATGCAGTCGATGGCCTCTATCCACTCACCCTGCTCTGTGGTGGAGCGGACTATGTCCTCCACCTGCTCCTCCCTGCGGCACCGTACCCATGTCTGGTGCTCCCTCATCCATTGGTCCAGGGCCATGGGCCCACCTTGCTGGTCCCTGGCGGGTTGCCCTCTTGGGGTGCATGGTAGGGGATGGTTAGCCACCCCAGCCACCCTCCTGTGATGCATATGGGGGTCCCTGGGCCCCCCCTTTGGGAGGGCAACTGGTGCCCTCCCCCGGCTTCCCCCAGCACCCGCCCCCACCCCAGCTTCCGGTTTCCCTGCCCAGGCTCCCCGGCCCTCCCTTCCTCCCCCCTCGTCGTGTTGCCTCACCTCGGGCCTCTGGCTGCTCCTGGAGTTGCTCAACTCTGTCTCCCTCGCCAGGCTGTCACGGGTGCTGGGGCATGCCATGACCAATGCGGGAATGCATAGGGGTGGGTGGGGGTCAGTGAACCATGTCCCCTGGTGGCCCCCATGCCCTTTGTTGGGGTTCGGGGTGTAGGGGGTTGCTGAGGGCGGGTCCATGGCCTGTGTTACCCCTTCCCCCCACTCGGACCTTTTCCCGCAGTCCATGTCCCATCCCACCTGCCTGCTTACCCTCTGTGTCTGTCTCAGAGCACTCCGAGGTTGGCCCCTCAGTGTGGCTGAGGTTTCCCTGTGTCCACTGGCTGATGGTGACCAGTGTGCCAGCCTCGGATCCTCCTGCTATGGACCTTGGCTGGGGGATGTCTGGGCTGGCATACGAGGGGGGACTTCTGGTCCCTGAGGTCCCAGGGCATTCCTCTTGGGGGCCGGGGCTCCTGGAGCCGGTGTCTTCACTGGGGGTGGCAAGGGGAGGGGGTACCTCAGCCCATTCCCTGCCCTGGACCACGGCACTCCCCATGAGGTGCGGGGCAACTATGGACCCCTTCATGTGTAGGATGCGGTCCAGGGCGTCAAAGTAGGGGGCAATCCGGGCTCCATGGCCGGACCGCCTGTTGTTGTCTTTAATGGCCTTGTACCCCCTCTTGAGCTCCTTGGCCTTCGACCAACACTGGGCCACTTTCCTGTGATGCCCTGCCACCTCCATTTCCCGCACGGTCTCCTTGAAGATGTGCTCATTGTGCTGGTTGACTGCCAGCTCCAACTGGTGCTCCAGGGTCCCCCAGATCCAGATAAACTCCTGGATTTCCATGTGTCCCCATTGCCCCCCTCGATGGTATGGCTGTCTCCCAAGGACACCCTCCAGGTCACGGTCTTCCCCCTCTTCCTCCTGCTCCTGCTCCTCTGCCTGCCCTCCACCAGTCTCCTCCGGGGGCTCAGGCTCCTGGGCCCGTTTCCGTGTCTGTGGGTCATAAGAGGGGGGTTGGTTACCAGGTTGCCACAGCCCCGCATCCCTCCCCCTTCCCCCCCCTTGCCAGCCCATCCACCCGCCTTGGTGCCCATGTGCCGCTGCCCCCCCTTCAGTCCCCTTACCCATTTCCGGGGTGCCTCATCCCCCGGACTGGGTGCAGGTGCCGGGGTGGCCCATCCCGGCTGCTGCTGCTGCTGCTTCTGTCCCTCCACCACCTCTAAGTGCAACACAACCACCTCTTCGTTCACCTGCGCCTCCACCACCTCCTCCACCTCCCTTGCTCTCTCACCCACCGCTCTCCTCTCCCTTCCACCTCGCTCCATCCTGCCACATTTCCCTGCCACTGTGTGCCCTTCAAATCTCCCTCCCCGGCCTGTGGTGGTGTTGATTGCCTGGCAGTGACACTGTGTGCTTTGTCCCAAGTTGGGAATCATTTTGCTTGATTCTGGCCGGTGGTTGCCATTCAGATGTTACTTTTTTTTGTTTCCCATTGGGAATCACTTTGACCATGCTTTGGGAGATGGTCTGGGCTGGAGCGCCAGAAGGATAGTTAATTTTGACCCCTGCTGGGAATTGACTGTGGTGAACATCTGGCACCCACGAAACAGATGTTCAGGGTGCTTTGGCCCCGCTGCGGGATTGAGTGTGGTTCACTGTGGTTGACTGTGATCTCGTAATATCTGTAAATATCCATAATGTCTGAAAATACCCATAGTGTACCTGGATTTTCAGAAAGCACTTGATAAGGTCCCACATAAAAGACTCTTGAGAAAATTAAAAAGTCATGGGATAGGAGGTAGTGTCTTACTATGGATCGGTAACTGGTTAATGGATAGGAAACAAAGAGTAAGATTGAATGGTCAGTTTTCACAATGGAGAGATGTAAAAAGTGCTGTGCCCCAGGGATCTATATTTGGACCAATGCTGTTTAATGTATTCATTAATGATCTGGAAAAGGGCGTTAAGAGTGAGGTGATCAGATTTGCAGATGACACCAAGTTATTCAAGGTAGTTAAGACACGAACAGACTGTGAAGAACTGCAACAGGATCTTACGACACTGGATGCCTGGGCATCTAAATCGCAGATGAGATTTAATTTGGACAAGTGCAAAGTAATGCACGTAGGGAAAAATAACCCAAACTATGCGTACACAATGCTGGGTAATAAGCTAGGAGTTACCACTCAGGAAAAGGATCTGGGGGTGGTTGTGGACAATACAATGAAATCCACAGCGCAGTGCGTACCAGCAGTCAAAAAAGGAAACAGAATGTTAGGAATTATTCTGAAGGGAATAGAGAATAAAACTGACGAGGTCATATTGCCTCTATACAAATCAGTGGTGCGACCGCACCTCAAATATTGTGTGCAGTTCTGGTCACCCCATCTCAAAAAAGACACAGCTGAATTAGAAAAGGTACAGAGAAGGGCAACAAAAATGATTAAGGACATGGAAGGGCTCCTGTATGAGGAGAGGCTTGGTAGGTTGGAGCTCTTCAGTTTGGAGAAGAGACGACTGAGAGGAGATGTTAGAGGTCTATAAAATCATGAGTGGTGTGGAACTAATAAACAAGGAGCAGTTATTTACCCTCTCAGCTAGTACTAAAACTAGGGGACACGCCGTGAAACTCATGAGTGACAAGTTTAAAACAAATAAAAGAAAATATTTTTTCACTCAGCTTATAATTGGGTTGTGGAATCTACTGCCAGAGGCTGTGGTAAGGGCCAGTACTATAGCTGAGTTTAAAAGAGGTTTGGAAAATGTATTGATTTATTTATTTAAGAATTTTATACCCCGCCCCTCCTGCCACAGGCAGCCCGGAGCGGCTAACAACATTAATAAAAATATAAGATATTATAAAACAGGTAAAAACATCATCCTAAAATAACAATAAAATAACAGAGGAACAAACTCACCTCCACCCTTACCAATCTCTCCATCCCCAATCCACCCTTACCCCTCTCCCTCACCAAATGCCTGACAGAACAGCCAGGTCTTACAGTTCCTATGAAAGGCTGGGAGGTCTGGGGCCAGACGGGCCCCCACCGGGAGGGAATTCCAAAGGCGCAGCGCAGCCACCGAGAATGCCCTACTCTGTGTGCCCCCCCCGGGAAACCCGGGGGACCTCCAACACGGTGCCCCCAGCCGACCGAATGGGCCAATCCAAAACCCAGGGAGTGAGGCGATCTCACAAATACACAGGACCCAGGCCGTGTAAGGCTTTATAGGTCAAAACCAACACTTTGAATCGAGCCCAAAGGACTATTGGCAGCCAGTACAGAGACTGGTGTGATGTGCTCCTGGCAGCCCAGTCCCACCAAGAACCGGGCTGCCACATTCTGCACCACCTGCGGCTTCTGAGCCGTCACCATAGGTAGCCCAACGTAGAGTGCATTACAGTAGTCTAACCGAGAGATAATTAAAGCATGGATGACTGTGGCCAGGTCAGGAACCAAAACCAGCGGCTGAAGCTGCCACACCAGGTGTAACTGGCGGAAGGCACTCCTCGCCACAGCCTCCTCCTGGAGAGTTTCTGGAAGATAGGTCCATTAGCAGCTATTAGCCAGACAGGATCAGGGAACATGACGGGAGCTGGGGGAAAACAACAGGGAATGGATCCCCCATTGTGACCTGTTGGGTGCTTCTCCCAAGTCACTGTGATTGGCCACTGTCAGAGACAGGATGCTGGGATAGATGGACCATTGATCTGACCCAGCATGGAACTTCTTATGTTCTTACAACAAGGTGGATTCACAGCTGGTTGAAGAAGCAGGTTCAAAAAGTGATCATCAGTGACTAGAGCCACAGCAGGCTCACATCTGCTTCCCGTGAGCAATACCCACATTTTCAGGGTACCCAGCCCCCCATCGGGTACCTGATGCCCAAAAATGCAGGTATAACTGGGACATTCCAGGATGCCAATCCTGGCACCTGCAGCTCCCTTGGCTGACTCACCTCACTGTGGGGCTGCGCTGTTCCTCTGGTCAGTCACTGCTCCCTGCTTACTGCTCCTCCCTGGCGCTGCTCACCTGAATGGGGAACTTCCCCACTCTGCTTTTTCTAGCAGGGAGAGGAAATGAGGGGCTTCTTTCCACCTGCGTGCAGTCCCCTAGTGAGTTTCCTGCTCCCAAGGGGACCCCAAAGGGAGGAGCACACTGTGCTCACTGCCAGGCTACTGCTCTTCTGGTCACTGCTGCTTGTCGGCCAAGTAAGAAGCAGCAAGCAGGGAGTAGTAACCGAGCAGAGGGGCGGCAGCCCTGTGGTGAGATGAGTCAGTCCAAAGTCTGGGGAGTTGGGTGGCTTGACAAGTTGCATTTGGGTACCAGGTGGTGCCTGAAAGCAACCAGGGCCAGTCGGGCACCCCAAATTCAACATGTTTAGCATGAAGACCCTAACAAATGGGCAGTCACTGTGTGTGTGGGCCGGCAGCCCCAACTCACCCACCTTAACAAGTAACAAACTCAATAGACAGGCAGGTTTTCTTCCTCGTCACGCTCCACCCCACAATCTCTCCCCCCTCCCAATACCATGCTCCCTGTCATGCTGCACAGTCACAGTGAACTATGGAGAAGAAGTCATCCTAGCTGTTTCTTTCTTCTGGGCTATTATGACTCTGGAAGGCAGTCCAGTGCCTGCTATCCTTGCTCACTTGCTCACGTATGGCACGCAGACAATCCTATCTCGGCAGCCCAGCTCTTAAAACTTTTTAAAAGATTTGGCTGTTCATTCTCACTGTGGTTCATTTCCTGGTCCCAAGAGCAGTTGCATAAGAAGAGAGAGAGGGAGTTACAGTTTCAGATTAATCCCAACTTGCCTGTAACAGGCTGTTACAGGTTAAATCGAAAGATCCCGTAATTACCCCCTGCTAGTTATGGATCTGGAGTTATGGATCCTGGTTTACACCCACCCCCATCCCCAAGGCCCTAGAGTGGTACTTACCAGCTCAATGGGGAAAATCCAAATTCTTAAGTCTGAATCCATAATTTAATAAGGAAATTATGAGGAAACAAAACTTTTAAGAAAAATTTTATTTATTTATTTATTTATTTTTATTTATTTTCTGGATTTATACCCCGCCCCTCCTGAAGACAGCTCGGGTCGGCTTCCCGCAATAATACATAAAATATGTCTAAAACCATTTTTTAAACATCAAAACCATTCAAAAATATTAAAACAGGGCTGGGAAAAACATTAAAACAATAAATAGGGTAGGGGAGATAACATTCTAACCCACCCTCCCTCCCTCCCCATAGGCCTGGGTGAACAGCCAGGTTTTACAACTTCGCTGGAATGTCAATAGGCTTGGGGCCAGGCGAGCTTCCTCTGGAAGGGAGTTCCAAAGGCGCGGAGCGGCCACCGAGAATGCCCTCTCCATTGTGGCACACCCTCCAAGAAGGCACCCCCGGCGGACCGAAGGAGACACTCTGGAGCGTGGAGGGCGAGGCAGTCCCTGAGGTACGAGGGACCCAGACCATGAAGGGCCTTATAGATCAACACCAAAACCTTGAACCTACCTCGGCATGCTATTTGCAGCCAGTGCAGAGTCCGGAGCACCGATGTAATGTGCTCCCGATGACCTGTCCCCGACAGGAGACGGGCCGTCGCATTCTGCACTAGCTGCAGCCTCTGAACCAGGAACAAGGGCAGTCCCACACAGAGCGCGTTGCAGTAGTCCAGCCTCGAGGTGACGAAGGCATGGATGAGGGAGGCCAGGTTCAGACCGGAGACAAACGGACGCAGCCTCCACACCAGATGCAACTGACGGAAAGCAGCCTTCATGACTGCCTCCACCTGCCGCTCCAGGTGGAGGTCCGCGTCCAATATCACCCCCAGACTCCAGACCTGCTGAGCTATAGGAGGCAGAACTCCCCCCAATCAGGGGGGCCACTACCTCCTTCACTCTCCCCACCAGCATCACCTCCATCTTATCGGGGTTGAGCTTCAGTCTGCTCTGCCGCATCCATTCCGCCACGGTCTCCAAACACTGGGATAGCAACGAGACAGCAGGGTCTGGATCAGTTGAAAAAGAGAGGTACAGCTGAGTATCATCAGCATACTGGTGACACCG
>QEPC01007514.1:471658-487685 GCA_003113815.1 Sphenodon punctatus
TTTTTTTTTACTTTTTGGTGGGGCTTTCATTGCTTACATTGCAGCCATTCATTTAAATGGTTGCAATGTAAAAAAATCCGGTACCCGGAATCCGGTAACCGGACCGGATTATCGGATTCCGGATTTACCGGTATTCCCAGCCCTAATAAATAGGGTAATTTGGCTCTATTAATTAGTTGAATAAATAATTATTCTTACAAAATTGGAAAAGATGTGATAAAAATGCATGTTGGGAATGAATTGTCGCACTCTGCAGGGGTCCAGTATGCTATGGTTAGGATAAATAGGAAGGAAAAAGGTGATTAAGAGTCATCTCGTTAAGAGCTGGGGAGGTGATACCCAGTGTAATGTAGGGCACAGCATGCATGGGAGTCATCGCCCTGGGAGGGGACACTTTACTCCTTACTCAAGCCCACAGTTGGGCCTGCCCTCACTTTGGCCAAGGCCCTGGGGCTGTCGAAGGAGGGGATGTTTGATGTTGGGGTACTGTTACCAGAAGGCACATCCGGGACAGTGCTACAGTTAAAAGGTGTGTTATGTAGTTAGCATACTGGACCCAGAATTGGTTAGTACAATTTCCCCACCAGCCTGAATTGTTGATTATTTTGATTAAAGAGTGCGGCCAGTTTTTCAATCCAATATAAGTCTCTGTGTCTTTTGTACAGTCTCACATATTGTGCTCACTTAGAACTTAGGCTCCATGCACCCACACTTTGCCTTCATCTTTCAGCCCCAATCCTCTTTCTCTTTGCAGGCTGGGGGAAACACTGAAGCTGGGGACAGGAGGGCATGAGCTGGCCCCTCACCCTCTCCGTTTCCTCTTTAAGAAAGAGAGAACGTAGGAGTTCTGACTCCCACCTCTTCTCCCCCTCTAATCTACTTGGTCCCAGTCCTCTAATAGAGAACTCAAGACTCCTCACTTCAGGCTTCCAGTCTCTCCACCCCACTCTTATCCAGTAGGCTGCACTCCCTTCACAGGCAACTCAATAGTCCTTGTTCTGAGCCTGTTCTCCTCTCCCCTGCTCTCAACCTTGAAACAGACAACCCAGGAGTTCTGGGTCCAAGTCACCCCTCAAACTCTGTAGCCCTCACTCCCCTCACAGAGAACTCAAAAGTCCTGGGAAATACAATGTTTGTCTCTGTGTGTCATATGGAACAGAACTGTATGTGTAGAATGACCAAAAAAAATAAAAAACTAGGAGAGGAAATGGAATAACAGGGACGGAGACTATTGGGAGTCAAAGCATAGGGAGTCAGCTATGGTAAGTGGGTAAAAAGATAGGACTGCTTCCTCAGATATCCCATCTGTCTTCCGAATCAGTTATTTCACTCAGAACCTATTATTGTAACTATTTCAAATTCCTTCTGTCATTCCACTCACTTACTTAATTCTGCACACTCCATTTTTCCCTGTCATTCCAACCATTCCACTTACTGCATCTGGTGCTTCCATCATCATTTCACACCCTCTTGCCTTCCCTATGTACTCCCAAAGATGCAATTGTGTTCTATAATTTCACAATTACTTAATTGGATGTTGGAATGACAATAGTATTTATTTAGAAATTGACACTGCTGTTGCCTCCATTCCTTCCAATGACCATTCCATTTTATTAATTTCAATGCATACTCAACTTATTTTTAATTAAATATTTGTATACAACTCTGCCCAGCTTCACTGTGCTCTGGGAGGGCAGTGGAAACTAGTGGGGAAGAGGGATGATTGTGAGTCATTAGTCAGCTGTCCCATTCTCCACAACTGAAATGAAAGGATAGAGGGAAAGGAGGGGGTGAGGGGCCAACTCATGCCCTCCTGTCCCCAGCTTCGGTGTTGCCACCAACCTGCAAAGAGGAAGATGATTGGGGCTGAAAGACGAAGGTGAAGTGTGGATGCATGGAGTCTAAGATGTAGGTGAGCACAATATGTGAGACTGAACAATATCTTTACTGCTAATATGGCACGGAAGTTAAGGCGGGAGCCTTAACTTGCAATTTCCATGATTTTAATGCATGCCTGAATTTCCAAGAGCCTTAACTCTTCTTGTAAACTGGAGGTTTTTTGATTATGGAATATTCAATTTTTTTGTTAAATACAATGCAATGGGAAAAAAATTGTCCTGCTGCAACAGCAGAATGCTAAGCAGCTTAACCACTATGGGAGCAGGGCTTAGGGGAGGCCAAGGTAGAAGAGTTGCTCCCTTCTGTTCAGAAGGTTGTTGCTTCCTTCAGTTAGCAAGCAATTTTTTGGATTTTTACTGGTAGCTCCCTGCTTTAACTAAGAATACAACTTTGGTTTGATTTAAACATTGCAAATTTCCAAAAATTGCTCTCTATGATCTATCTAGCTCTTGGCTTGTACAGGAGTCTTCCACTCTATTCCAAACTGTCAGAGTTGTTTTCCTTGTGCAGCACTGGCCATTCCACTTTCTAGGACCTCCCACTGTACAGGACCCCCCGAATTCATTCCTTGTACAGGGCTCCCTGACTCTGCTGTGCCCATGTACAGGACTCTCCACCTGGCATAATGCTGCCCATCCTGCAGCTCTCCCCCTGTGCAAAGCTGCAAAGCTCCCTCACTCAGTTCTCCTCTGTCCAGGGCTCTCCCCCGGCATAATTATGTCTATTATTCTGCATTATTCTCTTTCTCTGTAAGACTCCCCCACTTTACTCCCCCTTGGACAAGGCTCCCTTTCTTGTACAACGCAGCCCACTCTGAAGACCTCCCCCTGTACTGGGTTCCATATTCTGTATCTCCAATAAAGCTGCTCCCTGAAAGGTGCTCCCCCTGTACATGGCTTCCACAGTGGGAGCTATTTACAGAGGCTCTGCCCCTACTCTCTCCTCTTAACCCCCCACCCACCCTCCGCTTTGTGTATGCTCCCTCCCTCCCGGCTCCCCCATAGGATTTCCCTCCCTGGGATGTGGTTCACTCTTAAGAGTCCTCCCAAGAGGACTACATTTGCCGCACTGCCCCACAGGGCTACTCTGCACAGGACCCCACCATCTCCCTGCCCCCCTCCTGTAGAACACCCACTGCATCAGCCCAGAGCACCTGCATACCCCTCATTCCTTAATGGGGTTGGGAAAGTATGGGGGAGAATCACTGAAAGAAGATCAATTCCATCCTGCCTGTAGCCTCCTGTCCCTGTCTCCAGGATAAACCTCTGCCTGCACCTGGGGCCATCCCAGACAAACTCCAGCACTCATAATATTCTAATAGGTTAGTGAGGTATGATTTCCATAAAAGCCATACTGGTTTTTATCCATGAAATTATGGGGGATGGGGAAATGCGTTCTCTGCAAATATCCTTCAATTCTACAGATAGGGAGAACAGAGCTTAAGTGGGTCAGTATCTCTTCCGGATTTTAGCCCAAAGTTACTCCCATGGAGTGATGAAAGATCTGTATGACAGGAACATATGTTATATAACACAGACCAGATGAAATTGAAAGTTAGCTTCCTTTAGTTCTGTAACAACTTTCTTGTTGGAGGGGGGACTGACAACATAAATATTTTTAAATATTTTCTCCTCCTTCCATTATAGGAATTATAGACTTATCAAGCCATTATAGACTTATCAAGCCATTATAGACTTATCAAGGCTTTGATTTATCAAGGCTTCGACATAGGCTTATCAAGACTTAATTGTATTTAAAAGTTTAATTTTACTGTCACATTTCTTACTTTTTGTATTACACTGGGCTTGGACAATGGAAAACACCCGAGTTTATTTCTTCTCATTTCCAAGTGATTCCATTATGTATCCTGATATCATACAGACCTAATTTTGGGTGTTTTCAAACATCATAGACTTACCGCCTATGGAGACGACCTGCCACCACTGCCAAGATCTGTCCAGGCCCCTGAACTAACATGTTGGGGGCAAGGCTTCCGGGAGGGCTGGGAAACTCACGGACATGTGTCCACCCAGCCCCACCCCTGCACGGTTCCCAGAAGTCCACTCCCCACCCTAACGGGCAGTTATGGCAGTCAATGACGGCTGCCGTGGTGCCTGGAACCATTGGGAACTCCAGACCAGGTCCGGTAAAGTAGGCTTTCAAGTATGAAATCCCACTTTACTCCCAGTCAGGTGATCAGATCCTGGCCATAATAGAGGCTAGTGCAGGGTGTGACTCAGAGACTTCCCTGAGTCACAGCCTGCGCTAGCCATCAATAAAGTCAGGATCTATCCCATGCCAACATCTGGCATGGGAAAACTAAAGTGACACTGACCCCTGTAACAAAGTGTAGCAATGCAGGCCCCCATCACATTTGAAAACACCCTGTATGTGGTGCTGATCAGGGACAAAGGAGGGGTATACCACTCCCTGCCTCCGGAAACATAAACCCTCCCTTTATTCCATCCCTCCAATAGTCTCCAGAGGGGGTCAAAATTAAGGAAGAGGCCCTATCCCACCACCCCAAACTCTGGGGACGGTGTATCCCTCTCCATTTGTCCCTTCTTGTTTTTACAAGACAGATTGGGAACAGGACGCTCGCCGTCTCTCTCTCACACACACACACACACTCACACACATACGACTGTTGTTACTTCATTGGTCTGACCACAGCTCAAGTCCATTGAAATCTGTGTTTTAGTTCACATTAGTGCTGCTTAAAATCCCAATTTTTCAATTGGATCTGTTCAGTTAGCCCCTTAAACCTGTTTGGACCCTGAGTAGAATCAATACCCTCCCTTATGGCTGTACCCAGCAAACATCCCATTCAATGGTATGAACAACAACAATCTTGAAATTGTCTATAATCACTTTCCACCTTTGGAGATAGCTTGATCCTTGCCTTGTCTAGCAAGCACCTGATCCACAGTCCATTGAAATCAATAGAAAGATTCTCACTGATTTCCGCGGGCTTTGGATCAAACCTTGGGTATAATAATAAAGCAGTACTCTTGAGTTTATGAAATTAACAATCCTGCAAATGGATCTGGTCAAGCAGACCTTTGCTGTACCATGCAAGAGTTTATAATAGGCATTCCATGCAGGCGTTAAGTGTCCACCAGCATGGATCCAATTACAGGACAGCAGCTTAAATCCTGAAGATATTTTCCTAATTGAATACATTTCTATTTATATGTTGCTCTAAAAATGCCTTTTCCTCTCTCCACCACCAATTAAAAATTAGAGACTAAGGCTAATTAAATTAATTTTGACTCTCACCTAATGCTGGATTTACAGAAAAGCTATTTTCACTTTAGAAACTGCAGGCAGAAACATTTTCAGTGAATTCATTCTGACAATCTTTAATTATAAATTTTACTGTAGTTAGTGGAACACCACAGGCTAAATCGTCAGCTCACTAAATGTTGCATGAAAATTATAAACTGTTTCAGCTTCCTTTGCCGTTCATACTTGTTTTGCCTCGTAGTGCTACTTGCATGGAGAACAAGTTCAGAAATATTAATGGACTTGTTACTACTATTATGGTTGATAGAATACACCAACAGGATGTCCTTAATAGTGTCATCATGTTAACACAGGGCCAGCATTCCCTATGATGCACTCTAGACAGATGAAAAAGAAGTCATGGTTGGTTGGCAGGAGGAGGGGTTCAATGGTTGAGTAGGTAGCTTCACGTTTTTAAGTACATCAGAAGCAAGAGGCCTGTTAGAGAGTCAGTTAGGTCATTAGATAACATGGGGATAAAATGGGTGCTCAGGGAGGATAAGGCCATTGCAGAGAAACTGAATGAATTCTTTGCTTTGGTCTTCATGGCAGAGAAAGTTGGGGAGATACCCATGCCAGAACTGTTCTTTGTAGATGATGAATTGGAAGAGCTATCGCACAACAACGTAACTCTGGAAGAGGCTCTAGAACAAATTGACAAACTAAATAGTAACAGATCACTGGAACCAGATGGTATTCGGCCCAGAGTTCTGAAGGAACTCAAATATGAAATTGCAAACCTAATGGTAAGTTGTAATCTATCACTAAAGTCTGTCACTGTATCTGAGGACTGGAGGGTAGCAAATGGAATGCCAATATTTAAAAAGGGCTCCAGACGAGATCCTGGAAACCACAGACCAGTGAGACTGGCATCTGTGCTGGGCAAAATGGTAGAAACTATTATTAAAAACAGAATTATAGGGCATTTTCATAATTGTGGCTTAATGGGGAAGAGCCAACATGGATTTAGCAAAGGGAAGTCATGCCTAACTAATCTATTGGAATTTTTGAGGGTGTGAAAAAACATGTGGATAAGAGGGATATAGTGCATCTGGATTTTCAGAAAACATTTGATAAGGTCCCTCATGAGAGACTCTTGAGGAAATTAAAAAGTCATGTGATTGGAAGCAGTCTCCTATTGTGGACTGGTAAAAGGATAAAGGATAGGACACAAAGAGTAGGACTGAATGATCAGTTTTCACAATGGACAGTAGTAAATAGTGGTGTTTCCCAGGGATCTGTATTGGGACCGGTGTTGTGTAATGTATTCATTAATGATCTGGAAAGGGGAGTAAGGAATAAGGTAATTAAATTTGTGGACAACACCAAATTATTTGAGGTAGTTAAAACATGAGCGGACTGTGAAGAATTGCAGGGGGATCTTGCAAGATTGGGTGACTCGGCATCAAAATGGCAGATGAAATTTAATGTGGACAAGTGCAAAGCAATGCACATAGGAAAAAACAATCCAGACTTTATGTACACAGTGCTGGGCTCTAAATTAGGAGTTATTACTCAGGAAAAGGACCTTGGAGTCACTGTGGACAATACTCTGAAATCCTCAGCTCAGTGTGCGGCGGCCATCAAAAAAGCAAGCAGAATGTTAGAAATTATTCATAAAGGGTCAGAATAACTCTGAAAATATCATAATGCCACTATATATATCTATGGTGTGACTGCACCTTGAATATTGTGTGCAGTTCTGGTCACCCCATCTCAAAAAAAGATATAGCAGAAATAGAAAAGGTACAGAGAAGGGCAACAAAAATGATAAGGGGTATGGAATGGCTCTCCTCTGAAGAGAGGCTGAATACGCTGGGTTCTTCATCTTGGAAAAGAGATGACTGAGAGGGAATATGCTAGATGTTTATAAAATCATGAGTGGTGTGGAACAAGTTAATAGGGAATGGTTACTTACCCTCTCAAATAGTACTAGAACTAGGGGACAATCCATGAAACTATAGCAATATTGTGCAGGGTCAGATGCAAACAAATGCAAAATGTACAACCATCCAGAGCCCCATGTGTTGAGTAGCCTCACAGAGTCTGCCCCCCCCCCCAGTACATCAGGACCATGAGTAAACTTGAAAGAACAAGAAGAGTGTGTGGAGCTCTACAGGCCCTCAGACATGGAGAGACCTGGCCTACGGAGGGCCCCCAGCAATTCAGGAGGAGGCCTCCAACACATATGCGGCCAATGAATAGCAGCATATTATGGGTGAGTTAGGGTGTCCATCAAGCATCCCTGTGAGGGTCCACATCACCGTTTCGCACAGAGCACAACTTTCTTGAATTCCCAACTGATATTGTGTTAAGCAAGAGTAAATGGTACGGTATTTTCAATCAGGAATCTTTTCATGCTGTTTATTCTATATGACCAAAACTATTTGTTGTCAGTTGACAAGGCTGATAAAGCAGAGGAATGTTTTTCCCAAATGTCAAGTTACTTTACTGAGCCAAATCCTTTCCTTACCAGTTTCTTTGGATCCTTATTATTTATTTATTTATTTATTTATTTAAATTTATCCCACCCTTCCCTAAAAAAAAAAGCTCAGGGCAGCTTACAGCATATATAACAACAATCCACAAAAACAGTAAAAATACAAAGACTCCCCCCAACCAAACCTCAGCCCTCCCATGATCTCCCCACAAAACCCACCCAACACCATCTCCCCATTTCCCACATCCAGGCCCCCTCCCAAGCTCACTCCCCACACCCACACAAAAACCCAGCCATACCCCACCTATCCCTGTTTCTCCCAAATTTGCCTCTGAAGCTTGATAGATCCCTCTTGTGCCACCTGGGGTAAAAACACATGTGACAGATCCCCCAACCTGAAAATCATCTCGAGGTTATACAGAGCTCTGAGAGAAGTCATGCGTATCTGTCCAAATGGGCAGATGACCTTGTGTACAGAATAACTGATGAAAACACAAAGCAAATATGGGAACACACGAACAAATGCTCCCCATCCCTATCCGTGAGGGAGCCTCCGATTAAGCTAACTCTTAGATTTTACTTAACACCAGAGAGGGTAGCACAGGGAAATAAGATGGGCCAGCCATTATGCTGAAGGGGCTGTGGAGAAATTGGAACTTACCTCCACTGCTCGTGGAACTGTCCGCGGGTCCAGTATCTTTGGCAGAAGATCTGGGGGGAAATGGAAACCTGTACAGAATTAAAAATACCATTTGATCCCAAAATTGCACTGCTCAGCATATGGCCTAAAGAACTAGAAAAAAACATGAGAAGTGCGGCCTGCCAGATGATTATATTAACCGAAATCCACACCATAGCAAAGCACTGGAAGTCCCTAATGGGACTGGAGGAAAAAGCCTGGCTGCAAAGACTATGGCAGGTGTTATCGATGCAGAGAATCTCAATGGGCATCCATGATAAACTGGAGGACTTTTACTAAACTTGGAACCCGTGCTGGAATCTGCTACTGAAAAACATCAACATGATAGAGGAAAAACACACCATAAATTTTAGGGGTGGGAATTCCGGTTCTCCCGAGATCCGATATTGCCGGTATTTGGGTGTATTGGCTTAATCCAATAAATCTGATATTTACCTGTACTGGCATACCTGATTTTTAACACTGGCCGTGGTACCAAATTTTTTACATTGTGGCCATTGAAGTCAATAGCCGCAATGTAAAAAATCCAGTACTGCGGCCAATATTAAAAATCGGGTATGCCGATACCGGTAAATCCGGTACCTGGGAGATCCGATACCAGTACATCTGGTATCCGGTATTCTCCCTGGTGTCCCACCCATAATACGTTTATAAATGATTTGACACTTACCTTATAACAGAGGAAAATCTCGATCCTCACAAATGGAGTGAGAACCAGCCTATCCTGGAGACTCTGTATCCTTGTTTTGTATGTGGGTTTGTTATGTTTATTTTGTTTATATGTTACACATTAATAAAATTATATATTTTTTTAAAAAAAACATGTGACAATGGTGCAGCAGCCTGACCCGACCTGGGGATGAAAACTGTGGTGGACACGGTCCAGGCTGGGTTGGGCCACCGAACAACAAATGGGACCACAGACAGGCTGTCGGCAAGGGCAGGGAGAAGAACGAACATGCGGTCAGCCAAACTGGCCCCCACACTGTGCTCAGTGTCCCGCCCCCGCCATTACAGGCATCCATGGTGGCCAATGACAACCATCCATGGCAGCCAGCCATGATAGTCCCTACCCAGGCCAGGTTGGCAGCCCACCAACAGACATGACAGACCATTCTCTAACACCATTAGACATGTTAATATTCCTTTATTCTGTAGATTGAAAGTTTCCAGTCTCCGCTAACTGGGTCCACAAAAGAGAGAGACACAGAGGGTGTTTTCAGACATGATGGTAACACAGATTTCCACACTTTTCCAAGTGTAGAAATTCACAGTGTCGTCATGTCGAAAACTGGCCACCAGATGTTACCCTGGCCTGGATCCCAGGTTTGCATGGGCCATGCCAGTGCTTAGCCCAGGCTGTTCCTTGGGACGATCCCTGAGGAACAACCCAGGATAAGCGCTGCCACAGCCCGTGCAAAAGATTCTGAATGGGGATAAAGCAGGCCATAACATCTGTTGACCTGCTTGCACTTACTCCAGTTCTGGGCAGTCACAGCGGGGGCGGGGGGGGGGAAGGAGCTGGTCGGTCCTGGCAGGGCATGAGGATGTACGTCCACACATCACCCTGCCCTCTCCCCACCCCCTCCCTGGCCCAGGCTGCCATCTGTCTTGTTTGGCAACTCAGGTGAATCTGCCTGGAGTGATTACCTCATTCCAGGCAGGATCAAAGCATGACAGCGCTGAGCGCCATCATGTGTAAAAACACCCAGAGAGATCTAAGCAAGGTAAACTTTTTTAATTTGTTTGCATTTTAAAAATAAATAAATAATAGAGCCAGACTCATCAATAGAAAGCTTGTGGTTATGTTTTCTATAATTTGCTCTAAATCAAGGCATGCCTCCCCCACCCCTAGAAATGGCTTTATCCTACAGCCAGTCTTAGGAAACAAAGGAAGAGATCCCTTCACAAAAAAAAAAAAAAATGCAGCTTTTCTAACACAGAAATAGATCTGGAGATCCAAATTTCAATCTCTAGCACTTACACCTTTCTGGGATTGAAAAGGCTATTAATGTTTTTTATTTTTTTAAAAAAAATAATTAAAGAAGCCTGAATTTTCACAGATTCTTTATTTTTTAAAGTATCATTTGACAGAGAGAAAAACATTTCTCTTACTGACCTGAACAGCCATCCAGCAACTACTCATATTGGATTCCTATGGTGAAGAAGGCGGTAAGGAAGTATGAAGACTGCAGTTCTGAGACAGTAGCAGCCCCTGTAGGTGGGGAGGGCTCACTACAGGCTCCCTAAGCAGGCGGCTAAGCTGAGAGTCAGGGATCAGCCCAGCTCCAGGCTGGATATGTGCTGCAGTTTGGGGGGTCCAGTTTGAGATCTCAAATATTGTTTTTGTGGAAATGCTGGGTTCACTCAAAACCCAAATACATAGACCTAATATTCATATTTTTAAAATGGAACCCAAAAAGGTCTCTCTTTTTTTGCATTTATTTGTATTTTGTCAAAAGCTGAATGCATAGCCCTAGTTTCCAGTCAAGGCCCCTGTCTCAAGCTATTGAATTGCACACTAGTAGTTCAGGGCTCCCCAAATTGTGTACATATGTATAATGACTTTCCGGCAGTGGTGGCTCCTGATGTCTTAAAAAAAGAATTCCAAACTGTTGAAACATCCTCGTTTCTGAGGACTGACACATTTCTGATTAAGCAGTAGCAAACCAATGCTCAGGGCATTTTTTCAGAGATCACTGACAAGCTGGGAAAGGTAATAGTTGAAGGCTAGTTTGACAGTATTAACCCACCACTTTCTATTGGCCTCAGGACATACACTAGGCCCCAAAAGCTCTTCTTCTACAACCTATCATAAGGCAAAGAAAAGTTTCAAATTAACTTTTTGAGTATTTTCAAGATTCATGTTTGAATTTATTTTTCATACTGGTAGATTATTTTTTTTCAGTAATGAGGCAACTTTTCTGGTTTCATAGTCAGATAAGAAAATGTGTGTCCCAATTCCAGTGCTGAGATTGATGCTAAAGGAACATTACATGATTTATTTTGTTTTGTTTCCATGTGCCTTTACAGTCATCAGTAAAAGGCGGGGGCAGGGGGGAAATGGCAGAATAGACAAAAATCTAGGCAATTTTTGCCTGAAAATGATGAGCTTTTAAGTTTGTTTCATCTGAGTGAATGTAAAAGTTGGATAATCCATTAAAATAACAGTTCAAAGACATTCCTTGGCATCTTTCATTTGGTCTTCCTACACGAACATACTGTAGGGTGTGTACAACAATATCATAATCTTCTATTGCCTACTTGCTGTTGACATTTTTGTGTCTGAACCAAACATGTTCCAGACCATGCCTTATGAAAATGCAATCCTGATTTTGTTAAGGCTGAACCTCTGATTATTGGGGGGAATTAACAGTCAGTACAACAGTCAATCAAATTTTGTGTTTACAGTTTCATATGTACTGTCAGACTTATAATTATATTTAGTGTAGATCTGTTATGGCGGTAAGCACTTTCATTATTCCTAAAGCTGCTAAAACAGATTGGCTATGCAAAGCTCATCTTTTGTTCCTGCACCTTATTGCTTGGCCACCGTTTTCACAAAATATGCCTCTCACTTCATTTTAATACAGCCCTTTGCAGAAGGTCATTTATTAGGTAATAACTTGTCTATGGAAAAGCCTAATTACTCTGTGTTTGTGAGAGGGAGGAAATGGTATTGCATTTGAATATTGAATGGGCTGCAAGCTAAATTCCAGCCCAGGAATATGGAAATTTTCCAAAGATTTTTATTTATTGCCTGTTAAATGGGCATAGTTAAATGAACCTATACATTTGGGATTAAAATATATGAATAGTCTGCTGTACAGAAGATTTAAAAAAGCATGTAGTTTACAGTGTTTTCAACTTTAATATTAAAGTAAGTGCACAAAATAATTTATGACTACTGCAACACTCCTTTTACTGTGTGTGGAATTATAGTGCCCCCTACTGGTTCTTTGGAAATGCTTTCTCTATTTCTTCTTTCTTTCCAATCTGTTATTTTCATTTCAAGAGAAACAAGAATATTTTCTGCCAGTTTGTGAAAGATTAAAACAATTAAGATTACATTCCTTTGTAGTTTTTATGGGTTGAAATGAATTTGGCCTGTAGCTTTAAACAAGGAGGCTCTGTTCCAGGCTAAATTTGTTTTGTTCATTTACAGGCTATTCTGTGCATGATCATTTGATCCTCCAGTTTAAGCGGTCATGGGAATGATTTGTTAATCATAATTCATATGCCACTTTATGATTTATTTATTTTTTAAATACATAAGTCTGCCTTTAACATGAAGTCATTTAGATTTTCATGTAATCCAGGAAAAATGATGTGAAACCTATACAGCCAGAGAAGTTTAACATTTATGTTTTCATCATCATGTTTAGGATAGCTGGTCTAAATTTTAGTTCACCCAAGAAAATAAGCACATTGATTTTGTCCAACAGGTTTTGGTTTGGTTGTGGACTTTGAAACTATGGTACAGTTCCCTACCTAACTGACATCTAGTATCTTTGTTTCATCATCAACTTAATAAATAGTACACTTTTTAAAACAATGTCTAAGTTATGTTTTAAATTAAATCTGCCTTGGCTGGTAATATGTGCCAAATTGACATTTGTAGACTAAAGTCTTTGGTTATCCACAGAACAGGTTCAAGACAGCAATGTAAAAAGAAAATATGTCACTGTATTTTGTCTCAACTCTGATCCAGAAGGGCAATCTGAAAGACCAGCTCATAAAGTCCTGGGCCTCACTGTGTATGCTGCTGTCAATTAGAATGCCGACAAGTGAGTGCCTGCTGGCCATCTGCACCTGGGTTCCACTGCTCCTTCAAAAGGAGCCCCCTGTCCTGGCAGCAGCTGCCACCAGACAGACAGCTGCTGAAGGCCGGCGCCAAGGCCAGCTGCCATTTGTAGGCCATTCGTGGGTCTGTTGTGGGTGGGGGGCATTGGGGCAAAATGTTTGTTTAAAATTGCTTTTAAACTGTTTATTAATAGTTTTGTTTGAGGTGGGTGGAGAGAATGGTTGGGTGGGAGGGGTATGGGCAGGGATATGGGGGATTCCCCCCGTGTAAAAGGGGGGTATGGGCATGGGGGAAGATGGTAGGAGGAAGTGTCATGGCCCCCCAGTGAGGAGGGTATGGGCATGGGAGAAGGAGGTAGGGGAAGAAGGTGGAAGGAAGTGTCATGGCCCCCCTGTAAGGGGAGGTATGGGCATGGCAGAAGGTGGTAGGGGAAGAGGGTGGAAAGAAGTGTCATGGCCCCCCTGTGAAGGGAGGGTTCATGCATTAGAAAGGAGGGTGGAGGAGGGGAGAGAGTGTCATGGAGGAGGGGATGGAGTGTCATGGCCCCCCCAGTGAGGGGAGGTATGGGCATGGCTGAAGGAGGTAGAGGAAGAGGGTGGAAGGAAGTGTCATGCCCCCCCTCTGAGAGGTGGGGGTACATGCATTGGAAAGGAGGGTGGAGGAGGGGAGGGAGTGTCATGGCCCTCCTGTGAGGGGGGTATGAGCATGGGAGAAGGAGGTAGGGAAAGAGGGTGGAAGGAAGTGTTATGGCCCCCCTGTGCGAGGGGGGTGCATGCATTGGGAAGGAGGAGGAGGAGTGCCATAGCCCCCCAGTGAGGGGGGGTATGGGCATGGGGAAAGGAGGTAGGGGAAGAGGGTAGGAGGAAGTGTCCTGGCCCCCCTGTGAGAGGGGGAAGGAGGGGTGGAGGGTGGGGAGGGAGTACCATGCCCCCCATGAGGGGGGGCAACAGGCATGGGAAAAGAGGGTGGGATACGGGGTACTGGTTAAGGTGGGAGTAGAGAGGTGTTTCTTTGCCTGCCTGCCTGCCTGCCTGCCTCTGGAGATGCTTTGCTTGGGACCCCCTTCCTGGCCATCGCCTCCCTTAGGCCTTTATAGGCCTTTTGAGTGTTGTCATCTTTGGAGGGGGGGGGACTTTTACTCAGGAGCCAGGGAGAGGAGCCTTTCCTGGTGAGGAGGTGGGAGGAGCAGCTATTGGGGACATGTTGGGCATGGGGAAGTAGGGCGGCGGGGAGGTTAGAACATAGGGGCTTTTCTGAGACAGTTTGAGTCAGTTTCCATGTACCACTCCTCCCCTCCCACCCACCCACCCACCCCCATCTCAGGATATCTGGGAGTTGAGGCCAGTGGGACCCGCAGTCTGACACTGATGCTGCTGATGCTGCGAGGTCAGTGGGTAATAAAATATCTGTCATCCATGATTAGGTTCATGATGAGGCCTCTGACCTCATATGCATTACAGAGACCTGGCTGGATAAAGCAGCTGCACCAATATTGTCCCAGATGGTGCCGGATGGGTACTCAGTGCAGCATGAGCTGAGACTTGGGGAACAGGGGGCAGAGTGGCCGTGGTCTGTAAAGATACTTTAGCCTTTCAGAAGTATCTGGTGCCTAACTCATCTGATATGGAGTGTGCCTACCTTGTGCTGGATCTGGCTGGGGATAGATTGGGGGTTCTCTTGGTGTACCAACCACCCTGCTGCACATTTGACTCCCTGACTGCTCTAGCCAAGCTGGTCTCGGAGGCGGTGTTGAAGTCACCGAGACTTATTGTCTTGAGCGATTTCAACATACATGCCAAGCCTGGCCTTTTAGGGGTAGAGCAGGAGTTCATGGCCACCATGACAACCATGGGCCTATCCCAAATAATACTGGGCCTGATGCGTGAGATGGGACATACATTGGATCTGATGTTTTGCCTCAGCCTGGTGACGGGTTCTGATTATCAGAGGTGTTGTTACACCATTGTCATGGTTGGATCATTACCTCCTGAAGGACCAGATCCCGGCCCTCCTATTGAACGGGTGGTTGCCTGGCAGCTCCAGGCATATCTCAATGCTGTTGGATTCCTGGACCTGTTTCATTCAGGTTTTCGGGACCTGGCGGGGGTGCACAGAACTGCTCTTGAATGTTTCCTGTCTTTCTTGTCAGGGACGTCCCAGTGGCTGGTGATGGGAGATGCTATGGGTGAAAACAGACATGACGCTAACCATCCTTTAACCATCCTTGGTGCTCATTTATGCATGGGTATTTTTAGATGTTACGAGATCACGCTCAACCACAGTGAACCACGCTCAATTCCGCGGCGGGGCCAATGCGCCCAGAACGACTGTTCGGCGCACGCCAGATGTTCACCACGCTCAATACCCACATGGGGTCAATTTCAACCACGATTCCCGGGCTAGCAGGGGGAATATCCCGGGAAGCGTGGTCAATGAGATCCCCATTGGGAACCAACAAAAAGCAATGTCTGGACGCCAATCCCCGGGCGGAAACAAAGGAAATGAGCCCCAGCCATGGACAATGCATGCAGCATCGCTGCTGGGCAACCAGCAACAACACAGACACCCGAGGGAGATTTAAAGGGGAATCAGCCACAGGCACGTGTGGCGGGATGGAGCGAGGAGGCAGGCGGAAGAGAGCGGCGGGCGACAGAGCGACGGTGGAGGAGGAGGAGGTGGCAGGGGCACCGGTGGAGGTGGAGGGAGCATAGGCGGGGGAGGAGGGGGACACGGGGGTCGTGCTGACCCTGCAGCCAGTCCGGGAACAACACCCCCAGCAGCAGGTGCCATGTGACGCCCCAGGGACAGCACCCGCAACGGGGCCGGAGGCGGCACCCAGGAAACGGGTAAGGGCAATGGAGGGGAGGGGAACAGGGGGCACGGGGGCACCCCGGGGGGG
>QEPC01007514.1:491587-503498 GCA_003113815.1 Sphenodon punctatus
TTCGTGTCGTTGGACCTGGAGCACCTCTCCGCCTGTCCTGGCTGCCCTCCCTCTGGCCCTCTGTGACTGTGGGGCCCGCGTTCCCCTCCTGGAGCATCTCCGCTGGGCTGGCTGTGCCTTGCGGGCCCCCATCGTGCCTTGGTCCTGGGGTCCTGGCCCCCCCCTTTCCGAGATTGCCTGCATTGCTGTGGGGGCGCCTATGTGGGCTGTGGTGCTGTGGGGGTGGGGGGTTGCTGCAGCCTGTATCCCGCCCTGCCCCTTTGCGGTGCCCCCCGTCTTCCGTGGTCCCCCCCCGCTCCCGTTGTTCCTTGTGCTTTGTCCAGGCACCCCTGCCCCCCCTTCCTGACCTTTCCCTTGGGTAGGTGCTCCCGCGTGTGTGTGTGTGCCCGACGTGTGGTCATGCTGTGTGTTGTGCTGTGGGACCGCTGTGTGTGTGTGCCTTCTGAGTGTGGTACCTGTCAGCCGCTTCTCCCTCTTCCCCCCTCCCTTCCCATTTCCCTTGTGTGGGTGTTCCCTTTTGTGCCTTTTTGCTTCGTTTGCCCTCAGTTGGCCATGTGTGTGTCCCGCCCCTGCCCGGTGTCTTCTGGGGTTTTTGACCACGCCCGGGGATGGGCGTCACGTCTGTTGCGCTGCCCCGATCCGTGATGTGTCGGCCCGATTCCCGGTCGTGGTCCCGGTCCCGTCACATCTGTTTGGGGCTTTTCTTGGCCCCACAGCGTGGTGGTTTCATTCACCCCCACCGGGGATCAACTATGGTTAACCGCCCGCCCGTAACGTCTGAAATCACCCCATGTTTCAGGGCTGCATAGGGCATCAATACAGCCCTGCAACATGCATAAATAACCACCAAGGGTGGTTAAAGGGTGGTTAGCGTCATGTCTGTTTTCACCCTATATCTTTTTTGAGATGGGGTGACCAGAGCTGCACACAATATTCAAGGTACAGTCACACCATAGATAGATATAGCGGCATTATGATATTTTAAGTTTTATTCTGACCCTTTATGAATAATTCCTAACATTCTGTTTGTTTTTTTGATGGCTGCCGCACACTGAGCTGAGGATTTCAGCGTATTGTCCACAGTGACCCCAAGGTCTTTTTCCTGAGTGGTAACTCCTAATTTAGAGCCCATTATTGTGTACATAAAGTTTGGATTGTTCTCCTATGTGCATCGCTTTGCACTTGTCCACATTCAGTGCTAACCAGCAGTAATTCAGTTCAGGTATTATGTGGATAACACTACATGGATTAGTGGTAATGGACAAGAAGAAAATATGGGGAAACAAGTTGAAGTATTAAGTTGGTTTATGTTAGTTTTATTTTGGGAAGGAAAACTCTTACTGCAGAACCATGATCAGTAGAGACTTATTTCCAGAGTTCAATATGATCAACAGTATTAGTCAGCTCATCATGGCAGAAAGGTGGAATTTCTAGCCCTCCTATAATTTTGCAAAGTCTAAATGGCATTATCCCATCTGTATTTCAAATCAAGCAACTCCTTTCAAACTTTCAAACTGACCCGGGATGAGACGCAGACAGTAAATGGCAGCACAGCGCTAGAGTTCTGAAGCAGGATCAGGTCCCATGGGACCCAGGAACCTGTTTTGGGAGCAGAAAATATTTCTCTTACTGCAGGTTGAACTGACTGGGCACAAGCCTGTTTCCACAGTAATTTGTGTGAGCAGATTTGTGTCTGACTTGGTTAAGCCCGATCCTGGTTGGAGTTGAGGCTAGCACTGCAAGCTGGAGGGGATGCTCCCTTCCCCTGGTGAACAGCCATTTGACAAGGAGCAGGACAGCCCTTCTTCCGCACAGCGTGAGTCCCAGTTCCCAGTGAGTCCTAGGCTGGGGGCTGTGAGTTTTACTGAGCACTGGGTGATGCAATCCTGCACTTAATCCCCCAGTGCTCTGGGGTGGCTGGAATTAAGCAGAATAGACTGTGGGATGCTTGCACAAGTGGGTGAATGCAGGAATAGGATGACACAGGACTGAATCTTAAGGACCCTATATAGCACTTCACTGAAATCACTTATCTTGCCTCCAGAATCTATGCTTTTATTTAAAGAAAAGTCAGGCTCTAGTTAATACGGTTGCAGAAAAAAACCTCAATCTGAGCATAAGAGATGCACAGATTTCTTAGTTTGCAGAGCGTCTGCACTGTTCATTGTGAACAGCAACACCTTTAAATCACATACATGAGTGTAGCTTCCTTCATGCAAGGAAGTTGGAAGAGTTTTCTTCCACCACTGGTAAAGTAACAGCACAGCACAGCTGCACCATCTCACACACACACACATTATATATATTTATATATATATATATATCCTGGAGGACCTATGCAGTGCTTTTGCAGGAAGAAATGAATGAGAAAGAACATGATGCCAAATGGCTAAAAAGTTTAAAGTTTTGACCTTTAAAGCCCTACATAGTCTGGGCCCCTCCTACCTGAGGGACCGCCTCACTCCCCGGGCCCTGGAGCAACCTCTGCAATCTTCCGGGGGCGCCTTTTTGGAGGTCCCCCAGGTGAACCAGGGGACCATGATGGAGAAGGCATTCTCTGTGGTTGTACCACAGCTATGGAACTCCCTCCCAGAGGAAGCTCACCTAGCTCCCAGCCTGTTGGTCTTTCGTCGGGCCCGTAAGACCTGGCTGTTTGTCCAGGCCTTTGGGGGTGGGCGGAGGTAAGGGTGGGGGTGGGTGTTTACCTCTTTTACTGTTTGTTTTTAATGTTTTAGTAACCCTGCTGTATATTGTGTATTGTTTTAACTTATTTTTAAATGTGTTGTCAGCTGTCCCGAGCTGCCATAAGGCTGGAGGGAGTGGGATATAAATTATTAATTAATAAATAATATATAAATAGTTTAAATAGTTAATACCATAATCTCTACCCTGTGTAGTGTACACAGAGAACTAAAAATGGAGAAATCTTAAGCCTATAAACATGAGTAAAGTTGCTTATGTAAGTATTTTCAGGATCAGAGCACTGATCACTAGGGCTGTAGCGGAATATCGCAGCGGTAGCTATTTCCGGCGGAAACAGTGTTTCCGCAATTAGTGGAACGGCATGGCAGAGGCTTTCATTCCGCGGTTTCATTCCGCGGTTCCGCGGTTCCGCTTATTTAATTCCGCAACTTAGTGGAATCGTGGAAACATGACATTTTCGCTATTTCCGCAATTCCGCCAGCGCCAAAAAATAGCGGAATAGCGGTTTTCCGCGATTTCCGCAATTTTTCCGCAATTTTTCTGCAATTCCGCGATTTGCAGAATTCCGGCGGAATTAGCGGAATATCCGCAGAAAAGTCGCGGTGTGGCGCGGGCAGTTCCGAAATGGCGGAACGGAATCGCGGCGCGGTAAAAGCTGCTGCCGCATCAGCCCTACTGATCACAAAAGCCTGGCCTGGAGGACAAAAGATTCATGGTAGTTGCCAGACAATTGTGGCAGGCACACATACTGGGTAAGGCCAGTGGTCCATCTAGCCCAGTATCTTGTCTCCAGCAGTGGCTAGCACCAGAAAAAGTGCACCAAATATGCTGTATATGATGTGATCCATTTTTTGTCATCCATTCTTGTAGAGGATTTAAATAAACCGATGCTTTGATGTGTGTTACAAATTAAATAACTTCACAAGAGAGACTGTTTGTTTCTTGGAAGGAAAGTAAAGCAAAATATAGGAGACACAGTTTGCTTCTTCCGCTTGGAATCTGATCACAGTTTAAAGATTAGGATCATCCAAAGCAATAAAATATTTCTAAAACAGTCCAAATAGTTAAGGGGTGCTAACTAATGTAGGAACAGATGTGAGAAAGGACCATTAAAACACAACTTTTCCCATAGCTATATAGGCCAGAATGTCTAACTGACATCAATAGGGAGGCTTGTTACACATACGCACACTCTGAATATCATGACTGAATCCTTCTGACTATTTTTCACAAGGATTCTCAATCATTATTGAGCTGATTTAATATTCTATGGTAAGCCTGATGTCTTTGGACTATCAGAAGAAAAGGCAATAGCATCCAAAAAGAATACAAGCACCAATTTGAGGAGGCATCCATGTAGTCATAGTAAATCAGTTCTCAACAGCTTTCAGTGCCATTTAAATTTGTGCCTGCACTACGCATAAGAACAGTCAAAAACATGCTTTGGGATAAAGAGACATCGGCCGCAACTTTATTACATTATGTATAAACATTTTGCAAACAATTAATGAACATAAAACCTGTGTGTATAGCGGAGAGGAACCATGCTATATAAAGCAGGTAAAGGGACGGAGCTAAATCTCACCCACCAAACTCGGTGAATTGACCCTTCGAATTCACTCTCGCCTTGGGTCAGGGCAGGCTGAAACCCCATACCAGTCATCCTGAGCCTGAACCGGGGCCCCCTTCCCCCTAAGTTTCCCCCGCTCCCCAAGTGGTGATGGGGTGCAGACACATCCCCTTAGCTCTTAGGGAGTCACTGCCTCACCACAACATGGTTCCTACACTGCGTAACTGCCATGAAAAGAGGGATGAAAAATTCACTCCACACTTTTCCCCCACACAAGTACATATAAATGCCTATGTAAAACATCCCTCAAGTCCTCAAGCCAAAATGCATTACCCTGCATGGACAAATGTACACTGTCCTCTAGAAAAAGGCCTGCATCCCGGCACACAATATGCTCATGGTGTACTGCCCGGCCTCCCAAACAAATGCCCATATTGCACTGTTGATCTTCCACTTGGCCCACTCAATCATGACTGGTTTGGTGGTATACCGCCATGACTGACGTTCCAGCAGATCCGACCACCATATGGAAGACTGTGGCCATTGGACTGTGGCCATTTAGCAACCAACTGGAGATGTTATCCTTTATCTCGCCAGTAAGCCTCCATGCAGTGTGCAGGCCAAAGTCATTCTAGCCCAAGTGGATGACCAGGATGTCCAGCAGCCCAAATCATGCAGCCCTGCGGAACAGAGAAGGCATCAACTGTTGCCAATGCATTCCACCACACCCAAATCAATAAAGATGGGCACGAAGTCCCCAACCAAGTCCACAACCAAGCTGGGTCCCAAAATCCGAATAAGCTGTGTGGTGTTCAGCCCAATGCACAATGCTGTGCCCACATATCCAGAAAGTGAGCAGCCATCCCGAGCCTGCAGATGACAAAAAACATCTGTGGGTTACCGACTGGTCACAGCCTACTGAGAAGGGCCAAATAGCTGCACATAAGTGAAATAAGCACCTGACCTCCATCTACCTATAGCCTTAATCTGAGAGGCAGGCATGCCCCCTGTGGCCATTGTGAATGCAGCCCCAATTTGAAATGAGTGCAACCCATATTCAGATGGTTGAAGACTCAGCATTGCTATGCCCCTTTAAAAAATCACCCGGAATTGGAATCTGGTTAAAAACGTCCTGACCAAATGAATGAAAAGGGGGCCCTGGAAGCGTGGGCAAACATTCACATAGATCTCCATTGCTGAGAACAGGCACACTACCCCGACTGACGATTGGTGCAACGTCCATAGCTGACCCAGTCCCGCCTGATCAGTTTTGGATCACTGAATCATGATGGCTATTGAATCAAGCCTTTGGGCTACATCCCCTAACTCCATGGCAGTGCCTGACTGATCCCTCTGCACAGAAGGTACCAGTTCACTGATCCGTAGCGCTGCGAAAGATGCTGTGGAAAAAACTGCCTGGAAAAGCAACACCTCGTAGGGAGAGAAACAGATCTAAGGCAGAGCAGCCAACAAACGAGCCAGTGTACTAACTGGTATAGGTTGATGGGTATTCCTTCTAAGACCATGTTCTCTAGCCCACCCCTCAACAGCCCTGTGGAGCTTGTACCCTTCGCAAGGGTCAGACACCCTCTTCGCCTTGCAGAAAAAGGTGATAGCTGCTAGGCAACACTTTATGGTGCGTGGTGCCAACCCATGGCAACTCAAGTGTGCTGTGAACCACTTGACTTGACAAGGAGGGATGGGCCACTCATCCTGAAATCCGTGGTTAGACAAAAAATGACAGAATTCCAGAAATGAGTTCACATAGACACACCATGTCGAGCGTGTTACAGCAACTCTAATGCCATTGTCTAATCTGTGCTCCCAAGCTTCCACAAGGCCTCTGGCATCACCTCTGGGTTGATGTTGGCACCAGCGGCAGGCACCAGGGAATGGAACCGCTACATCTGATAAAGAGAGAGGGAATCAGCAATATCACTGTGTACACTTTGCTTGGCTGAGAAATGCCCTCCTCCATCCCCATTGGGCCATGGTGCCGTGCCTCCATAGCAGGGGCGGGGCAAAGGGGCCTTCGCCCCTCCCCTGTCCAGCACCCTGTTCTGGACAGGCAGGCACAAACCCACCCACCCTCCTGAGAGTATCGGGGGGCAGGGCGTTCTCCTTCCTCCCTGGCTGCTCTCTATCATATAGCATTGAAATTTTAAAAATAATTTTTAAAAGTTGTTTAGGGAGTCAAAGTCAAAGGTAGGGACATCTTTGTCTAACTCTCTGTCCCAAAGGTGCAAGGAGAGGTGATTTCCTAATTGCAAATTTCCTTCCAGGCATGTATTACATCTTTTTCCATTACAGTTTTTTGACAGAATGAAAATTGACACCTCAGAGAGATTCGCATTCATCTGAGACAGATGGATCTAAAAGGTTTCTAGCACAACTTCTACAACTTTTCCTTTTCCCATCAAAAACTTCAGGGATAAGACAGTAGTTCACAGTACTGGCAGCTGTAGAACTCAAGTTTAAAGAAACAACCTGAATATCTTAGGACTGAATTGCTAGATATTTTGTGACACTGATGTTAGTGAATTAGCACAACTCATGTGTAGGCCTTTCTAATTCCAGAGTTGAAATATATGCAGCCCTGATCTTCCTGGTTCATAAAAATACACAATAGGGAATGAGACATGAGGTTTGGGAGGAAGCATATAAAAAAAAGAGTATAAAAGCAAAGGCAGTCTGAACAAAAACATATGTAACAATGGCTCACTATGTCCCACTCTTTCACGCTTTGGCCCACAAGCCACTGGCACATCTATTGAGGGCTAGAGGCATGTTGAAGGCTAGCCTGGGCTCTGACCCCCAGATTAGTTGCAGGTGGCATCACTGGCCACCATGACTGCCCGTCATAGCAAGGGTTGGAGTGCTGGGCACAGCACGGGAGTGGTGCCAGCCGGCCACATATTTGTGCATCTCCCCACCCTCGCTGTTGGCCCAGATGTGGGAACATGCATTGGGTGGTCCAACCCAGTCCAGACCTCGTCGTTCACAGCTTCCTGAGCTGGGTTAGGATCCGTGACGGTGGTACGCCACTGTCACATTTGTTTCCCCCCTCTGTGCGCATGTGGCCATGCCTTTGAAGCCTGGGGAACAAGAAACCTACAGAGATATTGTCAATGATGGACAAACGAAGTAGAGAAACTCACAAGTCCAACAGGTCCCAGAAACAGAAGAGAAGTAATTAACAAATTGCTCCTCGATTGCAATGGCCTATGGCCACGCATAAATAAATGAACTGAACTGAACTGCTCCTCAGACACTATCCATTGGTGTAGAAAGTAGTCCCCAAAAGGATGTTACTGGATGTACAGAATGTTTGAAATGCAAATATCTTGAAAACCATAGGAGGCACCACACAGGTGCAAAAAAAGCTAGTACAGAAAGACAGGAGAAGGCCTCCTGGGACCGCTTGTGTGACTAAGGCTGAAATGAATGTTCAGATCAAATATCAGTTTCATTGAATTTGGTAGATTTTTTTTCTATTTCGATTAAACAAATTGGAAGTGATATTTTCATTCACTGGGAAGATCATTTACAGAACTGAATATTTGTTTGATTAATTTTGATTAATTTACTTCCGTTGATTAATTAACTTCATGATTTTGTATTCAGTACTTTATTAACTTTGAAAGTATTATTCAATGCTAAATAATACTAAATAGCACTGCTAAAGATAGCAAGGTAGAGCAATAAGCAAACAAATGAAGTTAATGAACAAACCTAACCAAAGTAGCAAACTAGCAAACAAAACAAAAATGGTTTGGTTATTCAGTCTATGTGATCAAATACATGAATTACACATGCAAATACGAAACTGCACAATCGTTTCAGCCCTATGTATTTGACTACCTCATCGACAGGATGGTGAATTGTATAACAGCAGCTGCGGAGTCCATATAGCCTCTCGTTTATAAACATAGTTCACAAAAGGTGGAATAACGCCCACAATAATAGTGGAATCCATGTCATACTGTCCAGTGGTTTCCCTCAAAATACTCTATCAGTCTTTTCTAGATGGAATTTCAACCTGCTAGTTCTCATCCAGGCCCAAATCTCACTCAGACACTGGGCTAGACAATCAACTGTACTGACTGAATCAGGAGGACCAGAGATATAGGGTGTTTTTAGACAGACAGGTTGCCCCGGTGCTGGCCAGGCCGGCCCCCTCCACACCCAGGTGGCCCATCCATCTAAAGGCAGCCCACCAGATGCTGAAGCAGAGCAAGCTGTGCCTGCTCCACGGCAGCCCCACTGGCGGAACATCCCAAGGCGCCAGCGGCAGAACAGTCAGGCTAAACCCAGGGCACTAGCCCAAAGCAGAGCAACTGTCCATGTGATGCACAGCCCCATGCTGTTGCTCTGCTTCCAGCTAATCATTGCCCTGGGCAACACCATAGCATTGACACTCCTGCCCGCAACTCAGGGAGGGGGGTGCTGCATGGGCGGACCATAGGCTGGGGAACCCACCAGGTCTATCTATTTCCAACCAAGGCAGGACTGAGAGCAGGTGGACATGGGAATGCACCCCTGTAGCAGCTCCAGGGACAGGCAGCCCCGCCTCCTTCCGACCCATTGGACTGGTTTCAATCAGTATCATCCACTGATCTGCATGAGGTGCTTGGGCAATGAGGGCAGCCAGTTGGAAATTAGATAATTGCCTGTCCAGGTTGGGTTGTAGTAGGTTTGGGGGCATTTTAAAGGTTTTTGTATTTTAATGTTTTAATGATTTGTAAACTGCCCTGAACCTCTGGGAAGGGCAGCATAGATATTTAAATTAATTAATTAATTAAACACCCATAGAGTTAAAGGGCCATCAGCAAACCAAAAGCCCTGCATCACATGACCAATCATTAAATCTCCAAATGGGCCCACAGATGCATTTAACAGAAGGGAAGACAAAATATCTCCCTACAGAATTACACAGGAACCTAAGGAACAACTAGCAATTTTCCCATATCACTTCCTTGGAGTGTACAGCAAGTCTCAAATACTTTTTATGCTTGTGCCTTAAAACTCCTCCAGACCTCTGTGAGCTATCCTCACAATTTTTCAGTCAGGACTTCATCCTTTTATGTGCACTGCTACCTTTAAGATCTACAGCATGAATGGGCTTCCAGATGGAGAGAGAGAAGTACATGCTTCTGACTTCTCTGAAAATAGGCGTTAGTTGATCGCACACACTAAAGCAAAGTCACATCATACAAAGCACAGAGACTCCCCTCTGTATGTTGTGTACCTGTGCAGCACTAGAAGATGAACCTGTCTTGATTGTCATGGAAGTGAATGATGACTACATAGTTCTCATCTGTTCTAGTTCATTGGAGCCTGTTCTCCAACTGATGTAAGCTGTGCATTACGCTCAGAATTTCCCCATCCATTCATAGAGGAATGAAAGCTTTTGTGTTCTTACTGGCTCAACCTTCCTATGCTACATCCAAGAAAAAAAATATCAACATTGCTCTCTTAGAGAAGAGAGGACGATAGTTTCTTTCTACATGGGGTAGGAATTTTAAATTAGTGATGACTTTTTTTTTAATGTTACTGTATTGGTAAACTTTTTAAGTTTTAAGGAAAAGGAATTACAGTTTCGGAGACTGTGTATTAGTGTCTTCCTGTGCTTGTTTTAACAAGAATAGCACTATTCAACTGGCAAAGATAATGCCACTTTAAAAGAAAAAAAATTCATTCTAGTATGCCAATTTAGCACTTCACTATATCCTAGATTCTCACAGCTGAAAATTAAAAGTAAAACTGCCAAAAATGTGAGCGAAAGACAAAAGAGAGACTGAAGTAGAAGACAGTGTTGTCAGAAAAATCACATGAAAAGCAATGCATTGTACAATGGGACTTAAAATATCATAGAGCTCATGAAATGAAGAAAAAATGCCATTGATTTCCTCTCAGCTCCGTGAGTGGGCTTTTTTATCTAATGTTTCTGAAAGTAGGACCTCCTGCTGGCTTTATCATATTAAACTGGGAACAAAATGCATTTCATTGTCAGGGTTGCTGCAAGAATATAATCAGTGTACTGGAGTCCCAGCACACTAAAATCAAGCAACTAGAGAAAGAAAACACACATGTCATTCTTTTTTCTTTACTAAAAAAGACTGAATATAATTGCTTCAAAATGAAAACAAAAAAAAAATCCCACACATCTAGGGTAGGTAGCATTAAAACAAATGGTCTCGCTTCCAATTACATATTTTTTTCTCTTCTTGTAATAGCTCGGTGATTGTCTGGAGATTGTTTATTGTAACTGCAAGCTCTTGTCAGATTCTCTTTTTAGGTCACACTCTTGAGAAGAAGAAGTGTTTACAATATGAACCATTAACTCGGGACACATTTTTATTTAACTGTATTGGAAATGATTGTTAGAGAAGAGATGGAATGAAAACCAGTCAACTATTCTTAAAAAAAAAAAAAAAAGGAAAGGAAAGGGGAGAATAAGGGAGAGTTGATTTCTGTGGACATGTCAGAACTGATGGCTAGTAGTATCTATCTCAGGTTACATCACTGTTGTAGGTAAACCATAGATATTTTCAGTCTCAAATGATGAAATCAATTAGCTGATGAGGAGCCCATTTTACAATGAGGCTGGAAAGGCTCTGCTTCTAGCAGAACTACCTCTTCAGATTTTTGCAGGAAAGGCAGTCACACAAGTCTGTTCCTACCAGCATCCAGCAGAAGACTAGGAACAATGGACTTACAGCATTAGGGCCAGGGGCCTCTTTTGGATCTCTCTCTTTTTGGAGTTCCAAAGGAAGAGGACACTTTAGAGATCACAAAGGGAAACAGACCCAGACGTGTGGTAGTTCCAGTCAAGCCAACATCCTACAAAGGGATCCTTGGAAAGCAGTCACACGATGCACTTAACGCGCCTTACCCCTCACTCTGGGCAGCCTTACCACACAATGCAATTCATTGTGTGCCTGGCAGCTGCCAGATGTTACCCTCCACCACAGGGAGGGGCAGGCAGCTAGCTCCTATGCAACACATCCTTGGAAAAAGGCCGATGATGACGCATGCAGCAGCATTACCCAAAATGGGGTAAGGCTGCCCAAGACCCAGTAGCTCATGTGCCTGGTTTCCATCTGTCCCACCATGCAGCGAGGTTCACTGAGGGGCTTTGAGTCAGTCCCACATGGCCACGTGACGTCATGGTCAATAATGATTATGGTCAATAATGATCATGGTCAATAATGATTATGGTGCAATAATGATTAGGCCGGGGGAGGGAGGTGGGGCGGGGGCAGCGCCCACTCATATGGCCAACTCCTCAGCCCACCCCATGCCATGGCAGGAGATCCAACAGTGGCCTGCCCACCTGGCTTCCAGGGGCGGCTGGTGAGTTTTGATGTTAGAGGGGCACTGGGCCAGTAAGGCTGGGCCACCGGAGGCTTTGCCGCGGCTAGGCCGGGGGGTCTAGGGGTGGAGCCTAGACTAGGGGTGGAACTTAGCCTAGGGGCAGAGCCAGGGATACAGTAGGCAGAGCCAGGGCATAACCCAGCCAGCAGCAAGGAGTTCCCAGGGTTAACATTGGATGGACATTACATTACTTAATCCAGCAATTTCAGTTAGGCAGGTTATATTCACCTCCTCTGCCAGGTTTAAAAGCAGGCAGATCAC
>QEPC01007516.1:31846-44573 GCA_003113815.1 Sphenodon punctatus
CGTTCGCACATCCCTAGTGCCAAGCTGGCATCACCAGGCAAGTTTACAGTAGCCCCTCCCAGGCTATTAATAACAGACCCTCTATTGTCCTTCCCTTGTGAACCTCAGTGAACCACATTCCCACTGCCTTTGACATTCAGTGGAAAAATCAACAGAATGCCATGTGCACACCCCAGCCATGACACATCCTGGAAGCATCAGTGTGAAGCTCTAAACCCTGATAATTTCCCCTGAGGGGATAACAACAGGTCAAGGTTCCTGACCTAGACCATGTATAGGTCTGTGACAATGTGAGCATTCAAGTCCACTGGGCATGGGCTTTGTAAATTGCTTGGCATGGGGATGTGGAGGCCAAGCAGGAAAAGGACATGTTGGCATGGAGCAGGGGTGGGGAACTTCTCGGTGGCCTGGGGCCATAGTGGGAGCTTGGGACTGAGCCATGGACCAATGTGTACGCTATTGTCTATCTGCACCAACCCCCTCCCAGGCTCCCCCACTTCCCACCCAGGCAGCATGGCCCCCTTCCCCCTCTACAGTCCTGAGGCAGGGGGAACACAGATCCCTTCCATCCCCCAGGTCTGGGTGAGGGAGGCGCAGCACAGGTGCCCCTCTCCTCCTCAGGCAATGATGATCCTTCTCTCCCGCCTCCCTAGTTCCCAAGGTGAGGCGGGTAGGAGGAAGCATAGAGCTTTCTCCCCCAGCTTCCAAGGTAGTGTGGTTCTCTCCAATCTGGGAGCTGGGGAAGGGAAGCAGTCACTGGGAGCTTTGGGAGAGGGGCTACAGTGGGATACTGGGCCAGGGCACAGCCCTGCTGGTGGCAAAGTGAGCTGGGGTGGAGTGCTGTGCAACATAACCAGCATCCTATGTGGGCACGGGGTAATTAGGCCAGGGCATGGCACAGGAAGCTGGGCCTAAGAAACACACTGTGCAGTGTTTGTTGCCAGAGCAGGCACATGCCACAGCATGGATATACTAAAACGAATGAGACTGCCTGTTCAACACAATGAGGCCATTTGATTACCATCTGGAAACATCACAGAGATGATGGATGGTGTCAGATACCTTGGACTTGGCTGACGTGTGGATGAGGGAAGATGTACAGAGGAGGCTAGCAGACTCCTCATCCTGTGAGGCTGTCTATGCATTTGTGAGCTGGTATGCAGCTCCTGGGGCACCATGTGTAGGACCGAGTGCCAAAGCCCAGCTGGGGTTTCAGGTGCGGTGGCCTACTAGGGTGATATCCTGGGGGTGATGGGACGGTAGGATGCGAACGAGAGCACAGCTTTGCTAGAGATTTCTATGCTGTCAGAGTTTGACCTTTTCATAAGGGCCAAACCCTGGCAGCACAGAAAACTCCAGCAAAGCTGTGCTCTCGTTCACATCCCTCTATGTTGCTTTAGTTCACCACTGCCATGCTGAGAGCAAGGGTGTTATGAGTAGGGCCACAGCAGCCTTGATTAGATACTCAAGCTGGGGATCCAGCAAGGAGCTGCCTAACGGCAGCTGAGCTTCATGTCCTCTATCAGGTCTGGACATGCCCAGATGTGCAGGCTGCCCTGGCAAGTGAGGATGCTTTTAACACACACTATATGGTGGCACAGCATATGTTGATAAGGGGCATACTTCAGTGAAGGTTAGATGCAGAGAGAGTGGGATTTCCCACTCCACAGCCACTGGAACCCTGCTAGAACTTTGTGCAATGGGTGCCAGAGCATGATCCATGCATATGTTGTCACCAGAACCTGGCGGGGACAGCGTGAAGCTGGCAGCATGCCAGTGGGCTGATTGCTTACAGCAAGTGCTGTTGCTTTCATTCCAACGCATCCTGTGGAACCTGTCTAAAACCTTGTGTTGTGGGTGCCGGTGCCTAATCCATGCATGTGCTGTCACCAGAGCCTGGAAGGGACAGCACTGGCAACATGGCAGAGGAATGAATGCTTGGAACGTGTGCTGTTGCTTTCATTCTTCCCTTCTTCTTTCCCTTTTCTTTATCTGCGCACCGCAGAGTATGTGCTTTGGTCCCTACAGCTGGCTTTCTATGGGTGGCAACTGGTTCCTGTGGCTGGCAGGCACCTCTGTCTGCTAGTGGGGATGCCAGGAGATGCATCCTAGCCCTCTGCCCCCACCCTTCCAGAGAACTGTTCAGGGCGAGCAGCTGTTGTGGCTTCTTTTGTCCACAGTTCAACATGACTGTACATCATGGCAGGAGGTGGGATACTGGGAGGAGGAGGGGGGACAGGGACAACTGCCCACCCGTGTGTTTGGTCCCTCAGTGTGGGGAAAGTGAGACAGCTTTCTACCTGCCGGGATTCACCTCAGGAGCTTGTGCGAGAGAAGCCACAGCAGATCCCTGTTCGCACCGGCTCTTTTCTTGTCATCCGGCTCCTCCCTGCTGCCATTTCTTCTCTTGTTGATTTCTCTGCCGCCACCACCACTGCAGATGTGAATGCAGCCTGAGTTGCCGATCTAGAAGCATGCTGGAAGGCTGAAGCTAGGAGACCAAGTTCCAGAGCCAGAGCCAAGAGAAGAGTGGAAGATGCAGTTCTAGAAACACACTGAGGACCACCAAACTCAGGAGGTCAGAGATCCACAGCCAAAGAGGTAACCAGTCATAATGTCATTAGTAAAATAAGTCAGTCCCAGAGAAAGGGTCAGGGCTAGGGTGAGGGTTAGGACTGGGGTAGGTCTGTCAAGGGAAGGCTGGGTTCAGAACCTAGTCAGGAACAGGACTAAGTCACCTGTTTTCCTTGTCCATCTATTGGAAGAATTTTAAAGTAATATAACAATAGATGCTTATTATACAATAGAAGAAAAAGAGGAAGCCATATAAAGACCAAGTTAATGCACCAAACATAGTGCTGAATTGATCAATCACAGCGAAAGCTGTTTCCATCAGAAACCGACCATTTGCCTGTGCTCATGCAATGAGGAATCTTACTGGCTTTATTTCTATTGTCACTTGTTCCCACTGGTAATTGTGAAAGATGTAAATGTAAAGTAATATGTAAAGTAAGATGTAAATGTAAAAGATGGAAAAGTGTCATAAAAGTGACATAAAGGTACTGGAAACTGATAGAAAATGACAGAATAAAAATCACAGACATCAATACTGACAATAGTGGAAGCAAGGAATCAGGGGATACTGACGAAGTGCTGACAAACACATGCAAGTGCTCCCAAAATATAGGTATTTCCTGATAGTACGGGAACAGTCATTCTCACTTCAGCTCTAGTCATATGCTCAGGAAAAGGTACTTAAACACATTTGGAAATTCTTGGCCCAACCTGAATGAGATGGCATACAGCAGGGTTGCACATAACTGCTGCTACTGATTATGAGGGGGAAAGGAAATTTGGCCTGCTTATTCCTCTTTATTCAGTATTATGGGCCAGTACATCTGGACTGTGAATGAGTGCCATAGAATATGTTCTGCTTCCCCTCCCCATGCCTGTCATGAATTCTAGCATATAGATAGATATAACATTTCCCAACGGATCTCTTCACTATAAAGCCAGTTTTCCTTCCCTTTCTCCCACACAAACAACAACACAATGCAGCAGGCACATCATACTTAAAGGTCCTGCATTCTCAGTGTTTACCCAATGGCTTCTGTTGGGGTCTGGATGAGGGTGAGTCGATTAAAGCTGAATTCAGAGAAAACTGAACTGAAGTGTGGATCATTGTCTGACCTTGTGATTTTGGGAGGATTAGCCATTGATGCGGTCCAGCCCCCTCTGGTTACCCAGGTTTGCAGTCTTGGTGTGCTTCTGGATCCCTTGCTGCTCCTGGAACATCAGGTTGCAGCAGTAACCAGAAACAATTTTCACCAACTCCATCTAGTGAGGAGAATGTGGCCCTTTCTTTCTAATTCAGATCTGGCTACCATCATCCATGCCTTCATTTCCTCACAACTACATTCCTGAAAGCGCTCTATGTGGGTCTACCCTTGATGACTGTTCAGAAGCTGCAGCTGGTAGACCCATCATGACAAATCACAGCGAATGCTGTTTCTGGTGGAAACAAGTCATTTGCCTTCATTTGGGCAACATGGAAACTTACTGGCTTTTCTGCTTTTTTGACCATTTGTCATTATTTTTTGTGAGTTGAACAGAGTTGCTATGGGACTGATCTCAAGCCCTGTGTGCACCCCATGCACCCACAGGAGGTGTGGAGATGCAAAAGTGCCAGCTAAGTGCCGTAAAAGTGCCCCAAAGTGTCAAATAAATCCTGGGAAGTGGGAAAAAGTGGGAAAAAGTGACAAAGAAATCTGGAAAGTGATGAAAAATGACCGAAAATGCTGGAAAGTAGTGAAATTGATGGGAAAAGAAAAAGATGGAAAATCACAGGCACCAGTATCAACAATGCAGACATGCAGAATCACAGGAGATTGACAAAGTACTGCCAAACTCTCACAAGATTTCCCGAAATGTCTGTATTTCCCTGCAGAAATCTTCACAGCAAGAACAGAGAACATGGCGACCCAGCTCCTTTCAGGGACAGGTCACTGTGAGCACGTTACTCGTCTGCTTTATAGTTTGCACTGGCTACCTAAATCATTCAAGGCACAGTTTAACGTGCTGATTTTGACCTTTAAAGTCCTAAACCGCCTGGGCCCCACATATCTGAAAGACGGCCGTTCCTACCATGCTCCGCTGTGACCCCTGTGATCGGCCAGGAGCACTATCGTGTGCCACTAGCCAATCTTGTTCATATGACAAGGGCCTGCAGAGAGACATTCTCATTTGCTACCCCAGGATTGTGGAATTCCCTTCCCCCAGAGGTCCATCAGAACCTGAGCATATTCTGGAGGCACTAGCGTAAAACCTCTCTTTTTGGTGAAGCACTTGGCAGGCAAGGACAGAGGCTGAGGTATTTTTTTTTCTTTTTAAAGGGATTTTAATGTATTTTGTATTTTTAATATTGTAAGGCACCCTGGGCCTTTTAGGAGTAGGGTGGATAGTAATTCAAACAAACAAACAAATTGACTTCTACTTGATTAACATAGATGAAAGGCACTCTGGTCATGCTGTTTGCTACATAGCTTAAGGAGAAATAAGCTGGGTCCCCTCAAAAAGTTCATGATGTGGTAAGCACTTAGATTTTGAAAGTATTCATGTTCACCTACTCAGAGAAGAACAGTCCTGTTAATATTAGCTCACCATACCCTTCACTTTCATCCCAATATGAACCCCAGTCTTTTAATCCTGTCAGTAAATGATGTAAACATTTGCTACAAAGATACCTCAAAAGACAAGTGTTCTTTCACAGTGGAAGATTCAATTCTCTTTTAAAAAAAAATCTTTTTCTGTTTTCTAGTTGTCATCACCTCTTTGGAAAAGTGGGCCCAGTCTAGCAACAAAAAGAATTGGTGCTGGAAAGAATGGGGTGCTGGGGGAAATATTTGGCTTACTAAAAAGCAAAGAACTGTAAGTTACTATGTCTCAGTCTATTCTGCTCCTTTGAAATGATTTTCCAAAATGGTTTACTTGAAGTGCTTTTTTTCTTCAGAGCAAGAACAGATAGCATCCTGTCAACTCCCCCTTCCTTTGTACAAGTTTATAGTTTGGTTTTTCCCCTATAAGCAGGATGTTGAAAGCTGTTGCAGTGGAGCGTCTGGCCTGTATTCATTTCAGAACTCTGGCAAGATTCCAGGTTATTTACAAGAAACTCCAACCGTTCACTCATGTGGAAAAATGAGCTACTCAGTGCCTTCTAAAATGTGTATAGTTGCAATATGTAAATAAAAGCAGAGGAAAAGTACATTATTCAGAGATTATAGGAGGGTTTAAAAAAAGCTAGACATACTAATGATTTTTTTTTAAGATAATATTTTTCCTATACATTGAAAAACTGCAATTCTGTTGCAATATGTCTCACAAATACTAAGTGTATGGCCATGCCTTCACACCAGACCATACTAAATATAGGGTGCTTTTACACACACATTTCTCTGCATGTTTGCTGTAACATCCGGAACTTTCTGTGTGTCCAAACCACTCACCCGGATCTTAAACATCTGACTCTTTGAACTTCTGCATAGAACTTCTCCCAGAACTTTTGTGTAAAAAGTTCTCCTGGTAAACTGCTTTGCTCCAGGCAGTTGTGGTCACTTGGTTTCCCTGGCAGCCCCTCACATCTACAGCTGTGGCTACTTTAGGCTGCCTCAGGGCAATGTTTTGTGAGAAGAATGATCCAGGAACTGACCCAGGGCAGTGCATGTGTGTGTGTGTGTGTGTGTGTGTGTGTGTGTGAGAGAGAGAGAGAGAGAGAGAGAGAGAGAGAGAGAGAGGAATGCATCCAGAACTTACTTGTGGACTTGTAAACCCAGAAGATTGAAAGACCAGCACTTTAAGGTGTGTGTAGAAATGCCCAGATAACATCATCTGAGCTGATGAAAATCATGTTGTAGACTAGTTCTTTCCAGCTATATGGACTGAAACCAATCCATGTGGTTCAGAGGGTAGATAACTCTTGCATTCACCTAGGATCCAGGACAAGTCTCTTCATTCTTTATCTCACAAAACACTTGTCTCGACCATTTGAAGTAGTTCTTCCACCATACGGTAGTGGTAGTCACGACAGTAAGTTACATTTCTGCTCAGTCGACCAGCCACCTGCAAGCATCAATTAAGCACACAAGACGGTTACCTCATGTGAAGAAGGCTCTCTGGCAGAGCACAGAAGACAGAGACTGGAGCTGAGGCCAAGGCAGTTCCTGTCCTTTGGCTTCCCAGAAACCACACCCTCTTCTATTCCACATTCTATTTTGAGCTTTCACAGAAAGTTACAGAAGTCCATACAAACTTTACATTGCAGTAACTCTGTTTTGTGGCATTTTATGAATTTTGTCTTTTCTTTGGGTGGTGTAATTTTTTTTAACATGTTGAATGTTTTTCATCACTCTGCAGTACAAAGCCAATCAAACATATGGGCCAGTGTCTGTTGATTATCTAATTGTTCATTAATTGGTCATTAATTGAAGCAACTTGTTCTTTAGTTTAAAATGGCTGGTAGTGTTTTTGATTATGTACAGAGAAATTCCTTCCCTATTTAGAAAATCATATTATTAATAATAAACATTGGATACAGTCCTCACATATTGAAGTTAATGGGAGTTTTGTGATACATTTCAGTAGGGTCAGGATCACATTGGTTGGGCTCCCTTCTTTAAGGATTAACGGGCAAGCACATGTGCAGGTGGTGTGGTGCCTCCCCGACCCAGGGTGGGAGACAGTGGTCGCCACTCTCCAGGTTGAAGGACAGAATGCTACAGACATTCCTGTGACATCTAGCAGCTGGAGAGCCACCCCACTGCCCCCACGCCCCAGGTAGGATGGGGAACACAGCAAATGTGTGGGTGGGCAGGCAGCTGCACCCCGCTCCCAGCACCCCACCCCTCCGCCATGATAGGCAACCATGACAACAAGCTATGGTGCATTACTATGGTGGCCTCACCCCACAACAGAGATAGCAGGGCCAAACAGATGCTTTGGCCTGCTTTGGCCCACATGGGCACCCAGGATCTTTGGGAAGACTCATTCTGGGCCAGCCGCCTACCCACGGCCCGGCCCTGGGCAGCCAACAGCAGTCTCCTGAGGGCCACACCTGGCAGCATAGGACAACATGCGCAGCTGAGTCCCCAGCCCAGGCGGGCATAGCAGGCCCATGTCACGTTTTTTACCCAGTGTTGGTGAAAGCCCCATTGAAGCAAAGCCTTTACTCTGGTTTTGCCTTATTTACCACAGTCACCTTTCAAACAAAAACAAATTAAACTTTCACACGTGAAAAGCACAATGAAAAAGGTGCCATTTTCATTCAATTAGATTCAAAGACAAGGCAACAAACAACTTACGTAGGTGAACTCATATCTCTGCAGGAAAATGATACCAAGTTTTGTTCTTAGGTTACTAATGCAGGAATGAGTTAGTAGTGGAAGTTTAAAAGTTCACAGTGGGAAAAGGATATTTAAAAATGCTTAATCCTGTGCTTTTTTATTGTTCAGGCATATTTCTCCAGAACACATAAAGAGAGAGATTATTACATATTTGAAGTATAATAGCTGTAATGAGAAAAGTAAGAATTGTGACAACAAGAGCACTGACAACTTTACAATGAACAATATCCTGTTCTTTTTCTCTTATGACAATTTGAGAAATTGCAACATTTAAATGAAAAGCTAGGAAAAAATGGCTGTCATACACATTCAAGGAAATAACAGGATTCCAACATTTCATACCTAGCAATGTTAATTGAGTTTCCTACAAAGTAATAAAATGGCTAAGATGCCAGCCTAGTTATTCTATTTATTTATTTTTAATGACTAGGTCAGCAAATTTCCACACAAAAACATATTTTTCTGGTTATGTAGTTATAGCTAACTACATTGGGCAAAATATTATTTACTTTAGCTACACAATTCAAATTCGAGCCAAGAGCAATCTTATCTGTGAGATAAGCACGTAGTGTTTGGCCGACTACAGCAACAGTTACCTAGGTTTTGTGTGTGTGACTCCCTTTTGAGAAAATATCATTCTGTGACCCCAGAAATCAACAGACATGCAAATATATATAAAATAGCAATGACCTCTTGTGCAGATGGTGCAGCACAGAGTTGAAACAGGTACTCACAATAATACCTGAAGTTGTTGAATTAGCACTACCCGTCCTTCTAACCCAAATCAAGTTGCGATAGATTCTTATTTGACAAGCAAAGGAATATAGACCAGGCTGAGGCCTGAGGAAATCATGAATGCCATGCTGAGACCTGGAGGGATGGAAAGCTACAACTCTGAGCCAGTAGCAATGAGCAGTCAGACAAGAAAAGTCTCGACCCCAAGAACATGTAGGCATCTGAATGCATAATAGCTAGGGCAACTCTGTGCATAACCTTGGAGAGGAAGCAAGCCGGCCCCATCGTAGACCCACTCTATCTGGTTAACCTTGTGAGGCAGCAGTATCCTCCTTTTTTAATATACATAGGAATGTAGATAAATGTAACTAAGGCTGCTTTTAGACGAGCGGCCTGGGAAGCGTGTTCTTCAACATAGCAGGTAAAAAAGTCATGCAAGGTGCGTTTACGCACACGGGAAGTGGCCACCTGCCAGAGGAATCGGCAGTGCAAATGGACTCCTGCAGCCTCTTTAAAGACGCATTCTGGAAACCCCAATATCAAGATTTTCATAATGTGTCTTTGAAGAGGTCGCAGGAGATCACACGCACCACCGATTCCTACAGCGGGCGGCCACTTCCAGTATGTGCAAATACATCCCATGCGGCTTTTCCTCCTGCCACATTGAAAAACGCGTTTCCCAGGCTGCTCATCTAAAAGCAGCCTGAGTGTTTGTAAGCAATCCTGGTGTTTATCAATCCACAGTGTAACATCTTCAGTTGTGTGATGAGTTTAGTAAACAGGTGGAGACTTGTCTTCTTTCACTTTTGAAATCAGACTGGTTAGAATTGGATTCATTTTCGGAGGGTTGGAATGATGATGATGAAGGAAGCTGTTTGTGTATAAAGACCCCTCCTCAGACCTCCTTCTGTGGGCTACCTGGGTCTCCAGGGATGGAGTCCTAAATTGCAACTAGGCACCCTACTTTGTCAATAAACATTGTTCTTTGGTACTGACTCTTGGTTTCAGCTTCATATCTCTCCCCCTATGGGTTGGCACTGGTTCTGGACTGAAGGTATCTCCAACAACAAGTCTGCTTCCTCCCATTAGGAAAAATAATACCATTTCCCTCAGACATGGTGTTACCAAACAAAAAGAAAAAAGAAAAGCTGAATATTAATATTAAAATAAAACATGCACACATTTCAGGTACCAGTTTTTCTAGTGGATACTCAGGTACCAGCAGCATGCCCTGAAAATGTGAGTACTACATATGAGTAAATAATTGGCTACTCATTTCAGCTCTAGTGCAAAAACACTTAGAGTCTGGAGTTTGGGAGCCTCTGCATTATTTATTTATTTTTATTTATTTAAACTTTTATCCTACCCTTCCCTAAAAAAAAAAAAAAAAAAAGGCTCAGGGCAGCTTACAACATATATAAAAACATATGAAAAACAATCCATACAAACAGTGAAATACAAAAACAACCCAACCCTCCCTCAACTCCCCATACTACCTCACAATTTCCCACGTCCAACCCCCCAATCCCATCCACCAAGCCCCCCATTCCCTGTCCCTGTTTGAAAAATGCTTTTACAAACATGAAGATCTTACACTGCCTCCAGAAGATGCTCAGGCTCAAATGAACCTCAGAGGGAAGGGAGTTCCATAGCACTGAGGCAGCATCCGAGGAGGCCCCCCTGAAAGCCCTCGTCAAAAAAACAAGACTAATAGACAGTATCCACTGGGAGGCGCTCCCAGACGATCGCAGGGACTGCAATGGTGCATGGAAGGACAGGCGGTCTCTCAGGTATTTGGACCCCAGACCATTTAGGGATTAAAAGGTCAAAAACAGCACCTTGAATTGTGCCCAGAAAGCTATAGGAAGTGAGTGCAGACTTTGGATCATGAGGGTAATGTGCTCCTGGTGCCTCACTCCTGAAAGAAGTTGAGCCACCACATTCTGCACCATCTGCAGCTTCTGAACATTCATCAAGGGCAGCCCCATATAGAGCACATTGCAGTAATCTAGTCTTGAGGTGATGAAAGCATGGATGACAGTGGCTAGATCCGAATCAGAAAGAAAAGTAGTAGGGATGGGCGAACAGAACCGGGTTCAGAAATTCGGTTCGGTTCAGTTCAGAAATTCGGTTCAGTTTGGATGTTTGGTTCGGTCAACCGAACTATTCGAGTTTGATCCAAACCCCGAACCTCTGAACAATGTTCGGAATTCAAACCCCATTGATCTAAATGGAATATTATCTTTTAGGGATGGGCGAACAGAACCAACCGTTCAGAAATTCAGTTCGGTTTGGTTCGAAAATTGAGTTCGGTTTCGAAGTTCAGTTCGGTCGACCGAACTGGTCGAGTTCAGTCTGAACTCTGAACTTCNTGCAAGATTCTCATGAGAAACTTGAAATTCTCATGAGAAACTGAAGATTATCATGATATTCTCAAACATCAAACTAGCAAAAAAATGGTCTGCACAGGTGCAAAAATGGCCACCAGGGTCATCAATTACTCTTGATTCATTTGCTGATCTGGCAGGTATATTATATCATGCCCTTTACTACTTCTGAAAATTCAGGCTGCTTTTAGATGAGCAGGTCACAGTCGTGCAACCCGCTCAAGTGATTTTTCAAAATCCCGAGACATGACACATCACATGTTCACGCGGATCACGCATTGTTTAACAAACACGAACTAAATACCTCAATGTGCAAGGTATTTAGTTTGCGGTCTTTAAACAACATGCGACCACCTTGAACATACGTGAACGCGTGACGCGTCACGTCTAATCCTGCCTCGTGAGATTTTGGAAAATTGTGTGAGCGGGTCACGCGACTGTGACCTGCTCATCTAAAAGTGCCCTTAGTGTTTTAATGCCAGAGCTTCAAGGAATGCAAATAGTTTAGAATGGCATCTAAACTATGGAACTTCTGAGCCACGTTCGCCCATCCAATCTCCTGGTAAACTGCTTTGCTTCAGGCAGCTGTGGTCACTTGGTTTCCATGGCAGCCTGTCACATCTACAGATTCAGTTACTTTAGACTGCCTCAGGGCAGTGTGTGTGTGGAAAATGAATCTGGAACTTACTTGTGGACTTGGGGAACCAGAAAATTAAAAATCCGGAACTTTAATGTGTGTGTAAAAATGCCCTATGCCACGTCTGAAAACACCCAGGAGTTGCACTGTGCTGCTGTTTCTAATGGTGCCCGGGCATCTTCCGGTTCACTGAGAAGTGTCTAAAGCCCCACTGCAGGAGTTTTCCAGAGCCGCTGGTTTAAACTGTGGGAGAAATCCTGCTTGTTTAAAAAGGCCCTAAGGATGGAACAATAGGATGACTGTATCTACAGATCTTTGCTGTTGGTCTCACAAAGAATGTTTCAAGTAAAAGACTTCTCATTCCTCTACAGATGGTTCTATTTTCTCTCAGAGACATGCTAGGATGTCACTAGTTTCTCCAGAGCAGCATGATGTGACACTGACAATCCAGGGATTCTAGGTGATCAGAACATGAGTCTAACTTGCAACCAAACCACTATTGTGAAATAAACCTCTACTGTGAAGTAAACAAAAATAATTAGAGTCGGGCAGATCTTTTATTATAAGTAATTGATTCAACCCTTTATTCTTTTGGGAATGACACATGCAGACATAAATTGCTGCTGAAAGGTGGGGTGACAGAGATGACCAGGTGGTCTCTCAGATAAGTGGAACCCCAACTGTTTAGGGCTTTGCAAAGCTGAAATGATTAGGTGTGCATATTTATAATTATTTGTAATGGTCCTACTCCTCTTATGTTAAATGTATCATTTGGAATATGTCTGTATGACTGTATCTGGAATATGTCTTTCCGTGTCCCATTGCAGTCCCTTGATCAGCTGGGAGCACCTCTCTACGGGTACCATTGGTTAGTCTTGTTCGTACGATGAGGGCTCGCAGGGGGGCGTTTTTGGTTGCTGTCCCAGTGCTGTGGAACTCCCTTCAGCTGGAGGTTCATTTGAGTCCAAGCCTGAGCATCTTCCAGAGGTGGTGTGAGACCTTTCTCTTTGTAAAGGCATTTGGTGGGCAGAGATAGGGGCTTGGAGGTGGGTACTGTTGTGAGGGGGAGTTGG
>QEPC01007516.1:61696-112032 GCA_003113815.1 Sphenodon punctatus
ATTTATTTATTTATTTATTTTATTTTGTTAAATTTATTGGCCACCCCCTCATGCCTACGGCATCTCGGGGCAGCTCACCTGTATCCTGGGAGGGACTGCCATGCTCAGTGGGTGCCAGGTTTGGGGGGGAGGGGTTGGTGGCATCTGCTGGTTCGGTTCCCCCACCTTCCAAATTTTACACACTAAAGCCTCCACCCTGAAAAGAAGTTCCTCCACCCTGCGGTTGTCTGGATCCTATGGGTCATTTCTGGGTCTCCTTGGAGCTGGCTCATCTTCCCTAAGGTGAAAGGGGGGAATAACCCTCTGCACACCCTTCTGTGGGGGCATCCCCGAGGTGCTGAGCTCCTCTGAGGGACCCTGTGGTTGATGGGCCTGAATACCCAAGGGGGGCAGGGGAAGCTGTGACTGTGTGGTGGGGACGTGAGATGGTTTGGGGTGGCCTGAGGGACCCCTTGGCTCAACTGGCCTGCAGGTGTGAGTTCTTGCCCACTACCCAATTGGCTCTGACCCATTTGTCATGTCAGCGCCAGTGCCTTGCACCTGCCCAGCCTCTCCTGCAAAGAGAGTAAGATTGCCTCATTCTGCTACCCAGGGCAGGTGGGGAGGGGGAGACTGGTGCTGGCCTGCCATGCTCCACCCACTTTTCAGGGGCCTTGCCCTTCTGTTTTTTCCCTGGCATCTCTCCCAGTAACATTGGGGGGAGAGAGGCTGCTAGATCCCACCTTCCTGGAGGAGACTCTTGACCCCAGTATGAAGGAAGAAGGGGGAGCCCTTTGCACTTCTTCCCCTTTCTCAATGCCTTCAAGCCCCCCCAAAACAACAACATTGGATGTGGGGGGCTTGCCCTTCTGTTTTTTCCCTTGCTTACTCACCACCATGCGGCCTGGAACTCTCCCATCCTCCGCTGCCGTGCCTGTTCCGCTGGATGGCTTGTTGGTTCGCTGCCTGGATGCACTCTAAGCTGAGCCACTCCTGCCGAGGGCCTCCCTTGCAGACCCGAAATGCTACTGAAGCTATCAGAGACTGTGACAGGAACTGGTCTACTGCTCTCTCCACTGGTATAGGTTCAGGGCTGCCTCGGGCACCAGGCTCCAGTCTCACCTTGCAAGACTGCATTCACGTCCTTTCCTGGCTGGGTGGCTAGAATTTTGTGCCTCATGGAGCATAGCTGTGGCAAGGCAAGTCCCTGCAGCTAGACTGCTAAATAAATGTAATTAAATAAATAAATAAATAAATAAAATAAATGCAGCCTGCAGCCTCTCTTCTTGCTCCTTCTGAAAAAGGGAGCAAGAAAGGCCTCTTTGCCTTTATTCACCCACTCTGTAGTGAGGTGGCGATAGGGGATTCTGTGGGGCCTTAATCCATGCCTGGAACTCTCAACCCCTGGGTGGCTTCTTCCTGTGGGGTACTCACCTACTGAGGTGAGGGAACACCAAATTGCCAACTGTTAAAAGGGTGAGGCTAAAGATGGCAGGGCCCTATATTTTCATGGGGCCCTGCCTTTTATATTCTCCCTGAGCTCCACAAATTCTAAGGCTGGCCCTACTGGTGTGAAAAACAGTGGTGGGGATGGGGGTTAGTATGCTCAAAAATTACTAAAAAGAATGAGGTGGTCAGACAATAGCTAGTAAGTTAGCTATTTCTAGTGAATAATGAGAAGCCTTTGTCACTTTACACAGGCAGAGTCTTTAAGCTGAAATTTTATCTGCTCCCCATTTCACTTCTGAATAATGCAATAGAGCAAACTCACCCCAGTTCAAGCCTGCAGGGTCTCAGAATGTGAATGAAAGAATAATACTGAAGGTGGATGCTTTATTTGTTTGGTTAAAAGAGAAAGAAGAAAGGAAGTTGTTTTAAGAACTACCCATTAAAGAAATCCAGAATAAGAACTACTTTCAAGTATCTGTGTGCCACAACATGTGCAGTAGTCTAACCCTTGATTTTATTTGCGCTCTCCATGTTTATTCCCTCAGTAAGTGATTAACTGTTTTCAAAGAAACATAGAGTGTGTATTTGTGTGTGTGTGTGTGTGTGTGTGTGTGTGTATTTTTCTGTAGATCTGAATCACTTTAGTTGTATTTTTGGCAACCTTCATTCACTTCATCTTCTTGGCATTTCATTATATTTTACGATCACAAAGTCAACTCTCCAGCAACAAAGCGAAACACGACTCTTTGAAATAAATGTTGTCATTAACAAGCCATGCCAGGCGCAGTGACAGATTTGCAGCTGTAATGAATAACATTTCCTGCAAAGTTCTCCTGTTTGACAGAAAAGCTGTGACATTACTACAGGCAACAGTGTTGGGAGCTAAAAGATTGATTGATGCAAGCGGATAATTGAAACCTCAGTACTGTCACTTGCATGTCAACCTACCCCCTGACCAAACCAGTACTCTAAGATAACATTTATCATGTAACAACTTCTCCATGAATTAAAGGAAAAAACAAACAAATGCCCAAACATTGAAAAGATGCAACATTTCCTCGTGATCATGACTTAAAGGCTGTAGTTATACATTTAGCACATAGTAAATGATAAAAGTAAGTCAAGTTCTCAAAAAACACTAACTTGACTAGATTCAGTTTAAAACTACATACAATGATGACTACAGCATTCTTACTGGTAAATATAGAAATAATTTATGAGATAAGTAACGGTAGATGTCTGAAAAAAGTGATGCCATAATTTGCAAACTTGAAGCTTAAAGTCATGCATCTCAGCATTGTTGAACTTTAATTTAAAAAGGGAGCAGGTATCTCCCAAAGTTCGGGCCACTCATATTGGGATGTAAATATGAATGTGTGGGCTCAACTCTAGGCATTCAAAGCATGGGATGGAAGACTCTCCAGTGATTCCAAAAATCTGGAAGTCATCGCTTAAATAGATTGTGTTGTTATTTTTAAAAGGCTTGACTAGGTGTGTCAATCCTCAGTTTAGGTTTTCTTTACCTATATTTTATTTTTTCAACTGTTGTTTATTACTATTCCTATTTTTGCAACTGAAATCTGTTTCCCAAACACTCCCTAATTTGATAGACACACACATGCACACATTCATCTATAAAGGGAATATTCAATTGTATATATAAATTCACACAGAGAGAATTATATATGTATGGTTTGCGCCTCCAGTAAACCGAAGAATAGCTGATCAATTTTTTAAAAAAAATACTTTAATGTACTGAGGGATCAAAGTATACACTACCCATTGAAGAAATCATATAGGAGGTCAAATTCTTTTATGCATTAACTCTACTGATTTCAATGGTGGTATTCAGAAAGTTAATAAAGAAACCCAGAATGTTCAATGGACCCAATCAAAACTTAACAGAATAAGAACAATTTCAGAATTTATTTAATTTATAAACATTATTTTTCTTAACATCCATGTATTCCAATATCTAGAAGGACATAGATTTTTCATATCATCCAAAATCTGCAAGGTGCCTTTTTCATTGTATAAGCATCAAACCAAATACTGCCTTAGATTCACCTTTGTGCCTCCACAGAATTCTGTAGAACAGCATGGTTATCCATGAAGGCAAAATTTGGAGAGCTGAGACCCTGGAATTTAGAACATATAAAAGGACCATACTGGGTTAGACCACATGTTCACCTGACCTGGTATCTTATTTCAAAGAGAGGCCATTACCAGATGCTTTGGAAGAAGTGTAGAAGAAGCTACTTCAAAGGATGTGTCCAAGAATTTGTTCATATGTACAAACTTTCATATCTGTATAATTTCACATCCTACATATGCACACAACTTTGAAGAGAGCATAACAGATCCAACAACAGCTGAGAGAGGACTTCTTTCCCCCGGAATCTGCCAAGTAGCATCCCTTGAATGGATTTGTAATCCCTAGGGGCCCATTCTATGGACTATGAGGGTTTGCTGTGAAGTGCCTTACTCCCGTGGGCTGTAAACAGGCTTTAACTTCCTAATTTCTATGTAAAATAGTTTCTAAATGGCAATATTATACCTAATTGGAAGTACTCTTGGAAATTCAGAAATTTTTATGAGAAATTGTAAGTGAAAATCTCATTTTACGCAGTTGTTATGAGGCTATCTATACACATGATATACTTATAAGTAATGTAATAATTGACTGGATGATGGAATAATTATTAGACAACAAATTTCCCAAGACATCTCTGTTAAATTGTGTGGCTTGAACATGGGCCAAGGGGCTCTCCCTCCCTGCTACACACCTGCAGAGAGTCAGCAGGCTCCCAGTTTTTTCTTGCACTCTCTTTAAATTTTAAGTGAATCAAAAGTTTTTTAACATCTATTAAATCAGCACTAATATTTAAATCAGTAACAAACAGTCAGGATGTAAGTTCTATCACCCTAGTCACAAAATACCAAATGCCACTGGAAACATAACTGTGAAATCAAATGCAATGATAGCTCGCTGCAGTCGGGGCTGGGGCTGTGTAGCCCTCACTCTACCCCCACTCACATGTTTAGCGGGTGCAGTCTAATAAACAGGCAGCCCCCCTGCGTGTTTTTCATGTGCTTGTGGGAAGCCCCCACTGACAGTGAGACTGAGAGTGAAGAGAGGGTCAGGAAGCAGTTGTTACTTTGCTGCTCTAGGATTTCTGCCCACGACTCTTTGGTGATGGCAGACCTGTACGTGTGGAGGTGCTGCATCCAACCAAATTGATGGGGCGGAGACACATGGGTGCACATAAGCCTGCATTCGCCCACACGGCAGGCTTCACTTTCTCCAAGAACCCTCCGTGGGTGAGGGCTGCTGGTCCAGTGGCTGGAGGCCATGTGGTCATTTCGGGGCAAACACTTACTAAACAGGCAGGTGAACATATGCCTGGTGTGGACTATTGTGGTCTAACACCTTATTTGTTAACACCCTTAGAAAAGAACATATTCTTACATCCCTAACAAAGCTATATTATAAATGATAACAATAATAAACTTGCCAGAAATAATCAACTCTTTATATCACTGGAGTCATAAAGCACAAGGTCAAAAAAAGGAGCATTTGGTTTAAAGTGGTATTTTCTCTGTAGTGATCAAACCATTACTGAATCCCTCTAATCCACTCATGCTGTGAGATCCATTATCTGCAATTATTCTTTATTCAAGTGTAAACCCACCATTATGCATGGAGCTGCTACTGCTTCTGCAATAAAATGTTTAAAAAGCCATCCACAGCAGACTTAACTCAGCCACACAGACATATGGTATTAAAGGCATTGTTCTATTTGCAATCAAAACTTATGTTTTAGTATTTCCTTTTCCAGGCAAAGGAAATCAACCATTTGAAGTCTCTGCTTTAAACACAAACATATACCTTTTTTTTTCTTTCCTTCCAAAAGAAATCTGGAATCATGATCAAAATAAAACCTAACTAAACAAACAAGCTTTTTGCTATATCTTGCATCATGGGAATCTTATCCAGGAACCACCTTGGATAAATACAAATTGTGTGCATTGTTGCACTGAAGAGCATGGTAGCTGGGTTGGGTTGACGTTGGTATTCTGGTGAGAAAAGCTGCTGCATCTCAGAACTGAAAAGATCACTGCTTTCCCTAGGTTTCTGCAGCCCTCTTGATAAAGACTGTTCTATGCGGCTTCTCCAGTTCTCTTGCCTACTGACTCCACCATTACACAAAAGGTCAGTCCTCCCCACTGCCATGTTAATATCATCTGAATTTGGGAAGAATATTAGTAAGTGTGGGTGTTTTTAACAAGCAAGGCTTGGTGTGGTGTCCACGGCTGCTGAGTGACACAGGTGGAGTGCGTGGGGAGGGATTCTCATGGGCGGCTCCCAGCGTGACTACCTCAGCAGCCACATTGCACTCCCCCCTGCCACAGACCATGGGCGAGGGGGAAGCCCACCAGACTGGCCTTGGAAACAGACATGTACAGGGCGTGAGCACTGGGGAACAAGGCTCTCCAGTGCTCACAGTCAGTTCCTGTCACTTGCAAGACTGTGTTCCCTGTCCACAGTGCCTATGAGTAGCAGACCTGTTTGCTGGCCTGGTGTGGGTGGCAGCCTTGGTTCACTCAGGCAGGGGATGCATGAGCACTCATTGCCGTGTATTTTTTTGGCTTGCCATACAAGGCACACACTGGATTTTTCAGCAGTGCCCTGTGAGCAGCCGTGAGTGTGTCTTTGCGACTCATGGGAGCACACATCCTCTGCTCCACCTTCACNGGATCAGTTTTCTTGATTCCTCACCGTCTGGTTTTCATCCTGGGTTTGGCATGGAGACTGCACTTGTGGCTTTGGTTGGCAACCTGTGCCGTGAATTAGATTGGGGCAGATCTTCCATGTTAATTTTATTAGATCTGTTGGCTGCATTTCATACCGTTGACCACGAAATGATGGTGGCTCAGCTGCGGGACCGGGCCAGTGTTGGTGGAATTGTTCTTGAATGGTTCTGCTCATTCCTGGCCGGGAGAACTCAGTGTGTCATTCTTGGGGAATGTATTTCATCTCCCCCGGACCTCACATATGGAGTCCCACAGGGTTCTATTCTGTCCTCCCTCTTGTTCAATGTGTATATGCAGCCTTTGGGTGAGGTGAGAGAGTTTGCCGTGCATTGTCATCAGTACACCCATGACACACAACTCTACCTCTCTTTTTCTGCAGACCCAGACCCGGCAGTCTCGGTGCTCACCCAGTGCCTGGCAGCTGTGGGGGACTGGATGAGAGCGAGTTGTCTGAAGTTGAATCCCAACAAGACGGAGGTGATGTTGGTGGGTAGGGCCAGGGCGTGGTGGCTCCCGTCATTGATGGAGTTTGCCCCCCTTTGGCCACACAGTTCCATAATCTGGGGGTGTTCCTTGAACCACAGCTCCACCTGGATGTCCAGGTGGAGGCTGCGGTGAGGGGAACATTTTGCCAGTTACATACATCTGGTATGATAGCCCCGAATCTCCCCTCTTTCCAAAGACAGTGTAAGACCTGGCTGTTCCACTGGTCCTTTGGAGAGAGAGACAGGTAGGTTGGGTTGGGGAGAGGGGTTCTGCCCTTTGTATAATTTTAGCAGTTTAATGAATTTTAAATTGTATATTGTGTGTTTCTTTTATTGTTATTATTATTATTGAATTTTTTGTAACCTGCCCTGAGCTGTTCTGGGGTGGGAGGGGGTGGGGTAAAAGAATAGCAAAATAAATAAATAAATAAAACTAGGACTGAGTGAGGCAATGAAGGGGAACCAGACACAAAGCGAAGCATGAAACTTGGCTATAACTCTGGAGGCAATGGAAGGGAAAAACATTATACAAGCAGCTAGGACTACAAGGAATCAGGAAGGAGCAAGGCTTAGGCCACTTGCCACGTTACCGGGGCCAGCAACTCTCCCGGAAGGAAATCTCTCCACCGGGAAAGTTACGCTGAGCTCCGCATGTGGACATGGGTTATCAACCGCATCCAGCANCCTTGAGCACCTATTTCCTTAAACACACTGGTAGCCTAGCAAAATGAAATTTCTTTGGCAGCAAGTTATCTCCTTCTCTCTGCCTTTTACCTTCCTATTCTTATGTATAGAAACAAGCAGGGCATAAAAACACAGAGAAGTGGTTGGAGCTCTTGAAATACAATCCAGATTAGTAACGGAGGTACTAATCCAAAATAGTCACAGGCGCTAAGAACCAAAGATTATATACAAAGAGATATATTCCAATAAAAATAGGCATAAGCAAAGACAGAAAATAATAATAATAAAAAAATAGACCTGGGATAAAAACAAATGTGCAGGCGGCAAGGCAGCTTTCCAACCTAGGGCTAGTGGCACAAAACAAACATACCTGTGGCTGGGAGAGTCATCCCACCCCCCTGAACAACCTGGGGCAGGGACGCAACAGATGTATGGGTGGCCATCCCCGCCCCATTCCCAGCACCTACCTCCACCATGACGTGCAGCCAAGTGGCCCCCAGGGATAAGCAGGACCCAAACAGGCACATTTCATGTTTATTTTCATTTCAATTTAATTTTGTACTCTGCAAACTACACCACCACAGGTGTCTCATAGCGGCTTACATAAATTGCACCAATGAAATACAATATAAATACATAATAATATAAACAATGCATAATAATATAAACAATACATCAAAGGTCAAACCCAATAGCCCATGTTGACCCAAGTAGGCAGCCTATTGCCCAGGATGTGTCTCCGGAGATTTTTCCTGGGACATGTTCCAGGCTGGATGCTTACCTGCCCCAGGCAGAAGTGGGCCCACATCTGGCAGTGTGTAAACACATGCACCAGTGAGTCCTGGGCCACAGCAGGCCAAAGTGGGTCACATCTGTTAACACCCCTGGTTATTAAAATGGGTAAAACCAACATTAAAACAAAATATAGCTAGTTTATGTAATCCATAAACATCTATCTAAGGCATGTTCACATAAAACGTTTGCCCCTGGATAAATTACCTCCACATAGTTGTCATGTATTGGGATGAATTTTTGATGTATTTTTAATACTTGTTATTGGCAAAACTATTGTTTCAAAACATTTTTTATGTGATTATACATAGGCTTCCCAGCACAGGGTTTATAGTTAATGCTAAACCTATGTGGCTCAGGAGAGACGCGTAGGCAAAGGAGATAAGTTCTCTGTAGACAGCATTTTTTAATGAAAACTGATGTTGGTCAGCAGAAGTTGGTAAATAACCTGGCCATTCTATTGTCTTAGCCTAAAACCAACAGAACCTGGAGCTTTCTTCCTCCGCTCTGGCTTAAGGTCCTCATCAACTTAGCCAGCATGTGAAACGTGCTTGGTCCCCCAGAAGTTTGTGCTTAAAAGTTGGCTCTGCTCTCTAACAAAGGAAATTCAGAAAGCTCTCTGGAGGCCTCCCATTCAGGCAGGCTGGGACTGGAATCTGATAAATATGAAACACTGAGCCAGAAATAAAAGCACATCTTTTTCTTTAAGGTTTTGATTTAGACTAAAAACTTAAGCTAGGAATGTTATTTAATTAATGTATTTTGTATCATACTGTCCAATTTGTAACTGAACTTGTTCTCTTTTTGAAGGATTTGATGGTTCTTTTTAAATTCAAGTAAACTTATATGCTTTTTAATATATTCTTGTGTCTCACGTGCCTTCTATAAATCTGTTGTCATTACTTTACTTACTAAGAAGGTCTTACCCACATAGTAAGGTGTAATCTCAGTGAAATTCACAAATAGCTACCCTATATTCAGGCCAGACTGTGTTTGGTTTGGGCCACTAAGTACTTTTCTATTTGGGGAAACAGGCACTTTGCGACAAGTTTACCCAGGGGTAAAATCATCAAATCTGGTTGTTTCTACCCAAGGGTAAATTAACCCAAACTCCATGTTATCAGATAGGACTGGAGACATGTAACATTAGTGTTTGGTAACTTTTACCCACGAATAAATTATCCCAAATTCTCATCAGAGTGCAAACCCCAATGCATGTTGGAGGAAAAATGTAACTCATGTGAGGTTAATGTTACCAAATGCTACGCTTCTCCCATCTCAGCTTTAATCTTTATTTTTCACCTTTTTGGCAATGCCTTCTAACATTACTTTAATTCTGTGACAAATGAGAGAAATTATTTGATAAGTTCTGCACTCTTTGGGATCTCCCTACTTACGTATTTTATTAATAATGTTGTCTGATCTAATCTTTTCGCCAGACAAAGGTATTGAATAGTGTAGATGGAGGGCAGTAATAGTATGCAGTAGGCTGACTTTGAAATCTAACTGCACATGTATTAAACATTTTCTCTATTTAATTAGTTTATTTATTGCAATTTTTATAGGACTCACCACGTTAGCATCTTTGCTGCTGAGCAATTTGCTCAAATTGCCTTACAGAGTAGCCATGCATTCATATTAGAGCTCTTCTCATAAGGCAATCTAGCAGGAGACAAAACTCCATTGTTGAATTACATTGTCATACACTTTCACTTCAGGATATCTGTATATAGCTGTGTTTGTAGTCTATATTATTAATAGGTAGGAATGTGAAATGCCAGTCTCCTTCACGATCATGACATTGGGCATTTTTACACACACCTTAAAAGTTCCAGATTCTTCAATCCTCTGGGTTTACACGTTCAGAAATACGTTCTGGGTGCATTTCTCTCTCTCTCTCACACACACACACACACACACACACACACACACACACACACACACACACACACACACANTTTTAAACTGTTTTATACTGTTTTTATTGTTGGAAGCCGCTCTGAGCTGTATTCAGTAGGAGCGGGGTATAAATTCAATAAATAAATAAATATAAATTAAACATCTGGCTCTTTGAACTTCTACATAGAACCTTTCCAAGAACATCTGTGTGTAAAAAAGTTCTCCTTTGCTAAACTGCTTTGCTCCAGGCAGCTGTGATCACTTGGTTTCCATGGCAGCCCCACATGTCTACAGCTGCTACTACCTTAGGCTTCCTCAGAGCAGTGTTTGTGTGAAGAATGCATCCAGGAACTGCCTCAGGGCAGTGTGTGTGTGAAGAATGCATCCGGAACTTACTTTTGTCTTGTAAACCGAGAAAATTGAAAGACCAGCACTTTAGGTGTGTGTAAAAATGCCCAGTGAGGAAACTCCCAACAGGCAGCAGTTTACCAGGGCTAGGAGGGAAGAACCTGAGTGACCAGGCTTACAGAGGAGCAGGTGCACTATGAGAGAGAGAACAACACGTGCATAAAAAATTGGAACAGAGGAAGGACTAAGGCAAACTATGAAGGATTAGGAAGTACTGAAGGGATCCCCTAGGCTAACAAAGTACTACACAAATGACAGCGAAACTAAGGACAAAAACATGCTACATAGCAGTAACAAGATCAGGCTAAGGAGAAACTAGTCACTAAATAGGAAACTAAGGAGTAGGGAAGCAAGCTCTAACAAGACACTATGCACAGGCTAAGACTATAAGAAACAACAGAGGGAACTCAACATTATACAAGGAACTAGAATTAGATCCATGCCCATCCTGGCTGGTCAAGGCCTGCCGAGAGACATTAGGGCTGTTCTTGACGAGGGTTGTGAATGCCTCCCTTAGGGAGGGCAGGGTACCAAGCCACCTCAAAGAGGCAGTGGTACAGCCCCTGCTCAAGAAACCATCTCTTGACATTGATTCCCGGGCCAGCTATCGGCCAGTTTCTAACCTTCCCTTTTTAGGGAAGGTTATTGAATGGGTGGTGGCTCAGCAGCTTTAGGGGCATCTGGATCGGATCAGTTTTCTTGATTCCTCACCGTCTGGTTTTCATCCTGGGTTTGGCATGGAGACTGCACTTGTGGCTTTGGTTGGCAACCTGTGCCGTGAATTAGATTGGGGCAGATCTTCCATGTTAATTTTATTAGATCTGTTGGCTGCATTTCATACCGTTGACCACGAAATGATGGTGGCTCGGCTGCGGGACCGGGCCAGTGTTGGTGGAATTGTTCTTGAATGGTTCTGCTCATTCCTGGCCGGGAGAACTCAGTGTGTCATTCTTGGGGAATGTATTTCATCTCCCCCGGACCTCACATATGGAGTCCCACAGGGTTCTATTCTGTCCTCCCTCTTGTTCAATGTGTATATGCAGCCTTTGGGTGAGGTGAGAGAGTTTGCCGTGCATTGTCATCAGTACACCCATGACACACAACTCTACCTCTCTTTTTCTGCAGACCCAGACCCGGCAGTCTCGGTGCTCACCCAGTGCCTGGCAGCTGTGGGGGACTGGATGAGAGCGAGTTGTCTGAAGTTGAATCCCAACAAGACGGAGGTGATGTTGGTGGGTAGGGCCAGGGCGTGGTGGCTCCCGTCATTGATGGAGTTTGCCCCCCTTTGGCCACACAGTTCCATAATCTGGGGGTGTTCCTTGAACCACAGCTCCACCTGGATGTCCAGGTGGAGGCTGCGGTGAGGGGAACATTTTGCCAGTTACATACATCTGGTATGATAGCCCCGAATCTCCCCTCTTTCCAAAGACAGTGTAAGACCTGGCTGTTCCACTGGTCCTTTGGAGAGAGAGACAGGTAGGTTGGGTTGGGGAGAGGGGTTCTGCCCTTTGTATAATTTTAGCAGTTTAATGAATTTTAAATTGTATATTGTGTGTTTCTTTTATTGTTATTATTATTATTGAATTTTTTGTAACCTGCCCTGAGCTGTTCTGGGGTGGGAGGGGGTGGGGTAAAAGAATAGCAAAATAAATAAATAAATAAAACTAGGACTGAGTGAGGCAATGAAGGGGAACCAGACACAAAGCGAAGCATGAAACTTGGCTATAACTCTGGAGGCAATGGAAGGGAAAAACATTATACAAGCAGCTAGGACTACAAGGAATCAGGAAGGAGCAAGGCTTAGGCTACTTGCCACGTTACCGGGGCCAGCAACTCTCCCGGAAGGAAATCTCTCCACCGGGAAAGTTACGCTGAGCTCCGCATGTGGACATGGGTTATCAACCGCATCCAGCAGCTTTTTTTCTTCTGAATGTCAGGGCTGGATTTCAAGCCCTGGCATTTGGAAGAAAAAAAGTCACTGGATACAAATGCTGACACTTTCAGCCCCATGCGGAGCTCAGCATAAGTTTCCCGAAGGGGAGATTCCCCGCTGGGAGGATCACCGGCCCCAGTAACATGGGCAATTGGCTTTAAAAAGAGCTAGGACGGACAAGGAAGGGAACCAAACACTACAATAAGGGGCTATATAAGAGCTAGGTCTATGAGGGGTTAAAGGGTACGGCGAAAGGGGAACAGGTGTGCTAATAGGGAGGCAGCACACCCAGCAAGCATAACAGCTAAGGAGACCAAGGGTTATACAAACTGCAAAGGAAAGAACATGCAGAAATGGACAAAAAAGGGGAGGTCAAATAGACCATGAGGGAAGGGAAATGCAACACATCCCAAAGGGGGAAAGGAAGGGCAACAAGCAAGGAGAGGAGACACACACTGAGGTGCAAGTCAGGTATCTCATTGAGCCTGTGGTGCCCGACTCACCCTGGTTGTGTTTGGGCACCAACTGGTACCTGAAAAGGACCCGACAGGCTACCCAACTCCCCAGGCTGACTTACCTCACCTCTGGGCTGCTACGCCTCCAGTCCTGGCAAGAATAAGTGCTGCTTTCTCCACTGTTCAATCCCAGCCAGTCGCTGACTACAGATCTGTCTGCCAACACTGCATTTCCTGGACTTAGGAAGAGACCAAGACCTTCATCACTCTATGGGGGGAGGAGATGGTTCAGTATGCCCTGATGAAATACTACAGGAACAAAGCAGTGTTTCAAGAGATCTTGGTCCAAATGGTGCACAAGGGCTATACCCAGAACATGGACCAGTGCCAGCAGTGGGCCAAGGACTTGGGACACAGATACAAAAAGATTCAGGACAACAACTTCACCTCTGGCCACAGGAGGCAAAATTACCCTATTATGAGCTCCTTGACTGGTTCCTCTGCATATATGGAGCCATCACTGCATCTTTCCTGTACAGCTACACTTTCAAGATGGACCAAAAGTGGGTGAATATGATGTCCCACTGTCTGCTCCGACTGCAACTGCTCCTGCTGCAACCACTCCCAGTTCCACTACAGAAGACATGATTGCCAGCAGAAATCCCTCCGTGCTCATCCCCATCCCAGAGCCAGCATAGGTCGACACACATAGATACCCAATTCTCACCGTGTATCCCTCCAGCTCAAGAGCCAACCCTTTTTCAACAAGTCACCTGAGTTTCTGGTTGAGGGCACAGAGGACCTGGATGCCAGTGTGCCTTTGTAGAGGAGGTGGTGGAGAACTGTTTTCAGAACACCAAATCTTTGAGGGATGCATACAGCTTTTAAAAGATCATAAGAAGTGGGTCAGACCATCTATCCCAGCATCATGTCTCCGACAGTGGCCAACTCTGGTAGCTCACGAGAAGTACATGTACGTTGTGTTCCTACGGGCATGATTCTCCACCATTAAAGTCAACCAGCGCTCTCTGCACTGGCTGCCAGTGGTTTTCCAGGCCCAATTCAAGGTGTTGGGTTTGGCCTATAAAGCCCTAAATGGTCTAGACCCTACCTATCTGCTGGACCGCCTCACTCCCCAGGTGTTGGACCAACCCCTGTGGTTATCAGCGGGTGCTCTGCTCGAGGTCCCCCAAGTGTTCCAGGGGGGCACGCAGTGAAGGGCATTCTCGGTGGATGCTCCACGGCTGTGGAACTCCCTTCCGGTGGAGGCCCGGTTGACTCCGGATCTCCCCTCTTTTCGGAGAAGTTGTAAGACCTGGCTGTTCCGTCAGGCTTTTGGCAGGCGAGATGGGTGAGTGGGTGGGTTGTTGGATAGGGGCTATTTTTCTTTTGTTCTCCTTTTAGTTGTTTTAAATTGTTGTTTTAATGTTGTTTTAAGGTTTTGTAAATTGTAAGTCACCCTGAGCTGCCTGTGGCAGGAGGGGTGGGGTATCAACATTTTGAAAATAAATAAAATAAATTAATAATGTATGGAGGACTGAGCACAAAATTAATGCAGCGAGCTGAGACAGGTGCACCACTGTTAAAAATCTATTCTCCAAACCTTTTTGCGGAAACACAATGTATTCCCTTCAAGCAATATATATTGCCTTATAAAAGCAATATATTCCTCCCAACATGTAGCAAAATTCCCTTGAAGATTGGGGATACAGCAATTTCATCCAGCAGGGGTCTCATCCTAGCATTGCCAACCACAGGTAGGGTACAAACCAACTGGTGCCACCCAGGAAACACTGAGCAGAGCTCTAAGCTTCAAAGCACTGCACCACAAGTGTTTTATACACTTTTAAAGCAAAATCCTGTTTCTCAATATTTAGGAGTTATTCAGAGTCATATCGTACATCTGCCATTATGAGTGTAAAATGCAAGCAGCCATCAATTAGTGACTTTTTCAAAAGACAACAAAAAAAAAAGAGGGCTTTGAGAGAGCTGGGGGGGCTTTCATAAAAAGCACCTGCACTTTAAAATTTATCATTATACCACTGGGCAAACCCAATATACCAACAGGTGCTGCACTCTGCCCATCACCACCTTCCCTCATGACTCACAACCACGGGTAAGTCTGGGTCCAGGAAGTTCTCCCTGCAGTTTGCTTCCTGTTGGGTTGGTTTGTTTGCCTTTTGGAGCATCATTTTTGAGCACTCCAAAGTGAAACTAACAGTAGAAGAATCGTAACCCTTGTCTCTCTTGCTGTTCATCTCTCAACTACTGATTGTTCAGTGCCAGGTACACCGCCGGTGCTATATTAATAAAATAATAAAATAAAATAAAATAAAATAAAATAAAATAAAAGAATAATAATAATAATAATAATAATAAGAATAATAAAAGCCCCAGGGAGAGTGAAAACAGTGAGCATGCTCACTGCTCCAGCCACTGAGACCACTGGAGATGCTTTGTCATCATGGAGGCTGCACACTCTCTAATAGATGGGGGTGGACACGATGACAAACATTGGCCCTGATTGGCCCACATGGTGGGCCCACAATACTCCAGGACTTTGCCATAAGTGTAGTCTTGGTGGACGCTCAATGGCACACAGGAGCGCACATCTCACAGTCACCTTATAAACGGGCAGTGAATATTAGGGACGTGCGCACAGAATGAAGTTCAGATGTTCGGCCATTCGAAAACCGAGTTTGGGTTCGGTTGTTCAGTTTGGCAGAGTTTGGTTCAGCCAAACATTGCCGAACATTCAAAATAGCACTATAGGTACCAATATTAATACCGAATTCAAAAATTTTTTTTAGGTATCAGTATCATTTGGCCCAGAGACCACCCCTGATCTCCACCCCTGGTGCCAGGAAGTCTGCTCCTCAGCTACCTCCCCTTTCCAGTCATGTTTTTCCCACCCGAATAGGCCTTCCAGTCACATTTTTCCCACCCCGAACTCATCTGAACTCACCTGAACATGACTGAACTGTTCGGTTGTTTTCGAGGCCAGTTCGGACATTCGGTTCGGTCGTCTGAACAGACCAAGTTCATTCCGAACTCTGAACATCCAAACCGTGTTCACACATCCCTAGTGAACATGGGTTAAACACCCTCCTGGTGTGGGCTGTTGTCTCATTTATAACCCCCCTTTCTTGTCCTCTTCTGAACGCATTCAAATTTATCAATGTAGTTCTTAAAAAGAGGTACCCAAAACTAGACACAAGACTCCAGGTGAGGTCTGACCAGCGTTGAATAGACTGGAATTGTTACTTCTACTAACTTGGAAACAATGAGTGTTTTTTACACACANCTGTGGCCGCATTGGCCACGGCGCCCGCTCATCTCCCCGAGGGCGGGTGGCGAGGGAGTGTTGGGGGGGCGTGCGGCAGCACGTTGTGTCACGCGGCCCCGCCCCCTCCTCAATTCCCCGCCGGGATCCATCAGCACGTCTGTTGGATGTGCCGGTTTGATCCCGGTGGGGGATCAAAGGGTGATTCCATGACGGGGCCAATACAGGTCCCGTCACGTCTGAAAATACCCTATGTCTTGTATTAATTATCTCTGTTATTATAGTATCCAGAGTTGATAAGTTTTTCAAAATATTTCCCTCCTTCATCATACTAATTCTGTTTAGAAGTAATCATTTGCATCCTGTAGAATCGGCAGATACTAGTAGCCCAGGCCTGAATTCAACTTCTGACCTTTGTTTCTTATGTGGACAAAGAGGCACTTTGAATGTATTGGCAATGATGGACTCCAAAGCCAGTCACAACCAAACACCCAAGAGATTTTTAGAAGGGAATCCAGCAGTGAAAGGTACAAGGTATCTCCATCCTTCTACAAAAATACTGATGACAGGGGTCGTGAGAAATATTAAACACTACTTGCATTTTTATAACAGAAACACTTTTGAATTATGCTTAGAATCTATTTTTCAAATGTTTTGCTTTCGTGTACTTAAGTTTTCTTTCCTTAAAAATGATCATTTAAACTTGCATTGCTTGTTCTTTCATATCTAAAAAATCAATTCCAGGCAAGGCGGGGGAGCAATCTTCTAATATAACTGATTAACATGGAAACAAGTGTCGTGGGAAAGGCTGCTAACAAAACGTATCGAATCATAAAGTTGGAAAGGATCTTGAGGGCCATCTAGCCCAGTTCCCTGCTTTCTTTGATTCAGGATGACTACAGTGACAATATCCCTTGACAGATAACTGTCCACTTTGTTTTTGAAAACCTCCAATGATGGAGAACCTACAGCTCCCCTAGACAACTTGTTCTATCGCTGCACAGCTCTTACTGTTAAGAACGTTTTCCTGATATTTAACCAAAATCTTCCTTCCTGTAACTTGAGCCCATTATTTCTAATCCTGTTCTTTGTAGCGATGCAGAACCGTTCCGTGCCATCTTCTTGGTGACAGCCCTTTAGATATTTGAAGACTGCTATCGTGTCTCCCCTTTGTTTTCTCTTCACTAGGCTATGCCAGCAACAGGAGGAGAGGGTGCTAGTGCCACATAGCAAAAGAGAAAGGGCTTGAGACAGATAGGGGCACACACATGCCCCAAACCCCCATGAGAGGAAGCCTTAGACAGACACCATGGGGTAACTGTTCCCATAGGATCAAACAATGGCTAAGTCACAAGGCTAAGGCTTGAGATTCTCAAAGGGACCTACCTCGATGAAAGCAGGAGAAGCTGCCACCAGGGGTGGGAGGTAGAAACCTCCCAGGTGGTGGAATGAGACTTGAAAAATCTAATCAGAAGGAGAGAGAGTGCAACAGAGACAGCGGACCAGAAACCTCAGATCTGCAACAAGATACATGAAAGACCCGGGGAGTGAGAACCGTACAGAATGGTGGGTGTTTTTAAACACACATTTCTCCTGCATGTTTGCTGTTACATCCTAAACTTTCTGTGTTTCTAAATCACTCACCCAGATCTTAAACAGACCCAGACCCTGCCGTCTCGGTGCTATCCCAGTGTTTGGAGGTCGTGGTGGAATGGATGTGGCAGGGCAGACTGAAGCTCAACCCCGATAAGATGGAGGTGATGGTGGTGGGGAGAGCAAGGGAGGTGATCGGCCCCCCTGATTGGGGGGTTTTGCCCTCCCATAGCTCAACAGGTCCGGAGTCTGGGTGTGTGTGTGCTGGACACGGATCTCCACCTGGAGCAGCAGGTAGAGGGGGTGGCGAAGGCTGCCTTTTGCCAGTTGCATCTGGTGCGGAGGTTGCGTCCCTTCGTCTCCGGCCCGGACCTGGCCTCCCTCATCCATGCCTTCGTCACCTCGAGGCTGGACTACTGCAACGCGCTCTACGTGGGGCTTCCCTTGTGCCTGGTTCGGAGGCTGCAGCTAGTGCAGAATGCGGCAGCCGGTCTCCTTTTGGGAACGGGTCATCGGGAGCACATAACACCTGTGCTCCGGGCTCTGCACTGGTTGCCGATACCGTGCTGAGCCAGGTGTTGGTATTGATTTATAAAGCCCTTCACGGTCTCGGCCCCTCATACCTCAGGGACCGCCTCACCATCCGCACCCCAAAGTGGCCCCTTCGGTCTGCCGGGGCTGCCTTCTTGGAGGTCCCCCGCGTTAAGCGGGGGGCCACAATGGAGAGGGCATTCTCAGTGGCCGGGCCGCGTCTTTGGAATTGCCTACTGGAGGAAGCTCGCCTGGCCCCAAGTCTCTTGATATTCTGACAGAAGTGTAAAACCTGGCTGTTCGCCCAGGCCTTTGGGGACGGGGGGGAGGGTTTAGTGGGTTTTGTCTTCCCTCCCCTATTGATTTTTGTATCCCGGGCCTGCTCTTAATATTTTAATATTTGATATTGTATTTTTATATGTTTTAAACTGTTTTATACTGTTTTTATTGTTGGAAGCCGCTCTGAGCTGTATTCAGTAGGAGCGGGGTATAAATTCAATAAATAAATAAATATAAATTAAACATCTGGCTCTTTGAACTTCTACATAGAACCTTTCCAAGAACATCTGTGTGTAAAAAAGTTCTCCTTTGCTAAACTGCTTTGCTCCAGGCAGCTGTGATCACTTGGTTTCCATGGCAGCCCCACATGTCTACAGCTGCTACTACCTTAGGCTTCCTCAGAGCAGTGTTTGTGTGAAGAATGCATCCAGGAACTGCCTCAGGGCAGTGTGTGTGTGAAGAATGCATCCGGAACTTACTTTTGTCTTGTAAACCGAGAAAATTGAAAGACCAGCACTTTAGGTGTGTGTAAAAATGCCCAGTGAGGAAACTCCCAACAGGCAGCAGTTTACCAGGGCTAGGAGGGAAGAACCTGAGTGACCAGGCTTACAGAGGAGCAGGTGCACTATGAGAGAGAGAACAACACGTGCATAAAAAATTGGAACAGAGGAAGGACTAAGGCAAACTATGAAGGATTAGGAAGTACTGAAGGGATCCCCTAGGCTAACAAAGTACTACACAAATGACAGCGAAACTAAGGACAAAAACATGCTACATAGCAGTAACAAGATCAGGCTAAGGAGAAACTAGTCACTAAATAGGAAACTAAGGAGTAGGGAAGCAAGCTCTAACAAGACACTATGCACAGGCTAAGACTATAAGAAACAACAGAGGGAACTCAACATTATACAAGGAACTAGAATTAGATCCATGCCCATCCTGGCTGGTCAAGGCCTGCCGAGAGACATTAGGGCTGTTCTTGACGAGGGTTGTGAATGCCTCCCTTAGGGAGGGCAGGGTACCAAGCCACCTCAAAGAGGCAGTGGTACAGCCCCTGCTCAAGAAACCATCTCTTGACATTGATTCCCGGGCCAGCTATCGGCCAGTTTCTAACCTTCCCTTTTTAGGGAAGGTTATTGAATGGGTGGTGGCTCAGCAGCTTTAGGGGCATCTGGATCGGATCAGTTTTCTTGATTCCTCACCGTCTGGTTTTCATCCTGGGTTTGGCATGGAGACTGCACTTGTGGCTTTGGTTGGCAACCTGTGCCGTGAATTAGATTGGGGCAGATCTTCCATGTTAATTTTATTAGATCTGTTGGCTGCATTTCATACCGTTGACCACGAAATGATGGTGGCTCGGCTGCGGGACCGGGCCAGTGTTGGTGGAATTGTTCTTGAATGGTTCTGCTCATTCCTGGCCGGGAGAACTCAGTGTGTCATTCTTGGGGAATGTATTTCATCTCCCCCGGACCTCACATATGGAGTCCCACAGGGTTCTATTCTGTCCTCCCTCTTGTTCAATGTGTATATGCAGCCTTTGGGTGAGGTGAGAGAGTTTGCCGTGCATTGTCATCAGTACACCCATGACACACAACTCTACCTCTCTTTTTCTGCAGACCCAGACCCGGCAGTCTCGGTGCTCACCCAGTGCCTGGCAGCTGTGGGGGACTGGATGAGAGCGAGTTGTCTGAAGTTGAATCCCAACAAGACGGAGGTGATGTTGGTGGGTAGGGCCAGGGCGTGGTGGCTCCCGTCATTGATGGAGTTTGCCCCCCTTTGGCCACACAGTTCCATAATCTGGGGGTGTTCCTTGAACCACAGCTCCACCTGGATGTCCAGGTGGAGGCTGCGGTGAGGGGAACATTTTGCCAGTTACATACATCTGGTATGATAGCCCCGAATCTCCCCTCTTTCCAAAGACAGTGTAAGACCTGGCTGTTCCACTGGTCCTTTGGAGAGAGAGACAGGTAGGTTGGGTTGGGGAGAGGGGTTCTGCCCTTTGTATAATTTTAGCAGTTTAATGAATTTTAAATTGTATATTGTGTGTTTCTTTTATTGTTATTATTATTATTGAATTTTTTGTAACCTGCCCTGAGCTGTTCTGGGGTGGGAGGGGGTGGGGTAAAAGAATAGCAAAATAAATAAATAAATAAAACTAGGACTGAGTGAGGCAATGAAGGGGAACCAGACACAAAGCGAAGCATGAAACTTGGCTATAACTCTGGAGGCAATGGAAGGGAAAAACATTATACAAGCAGCTAGGACTACAAGGAATCAGGAAGGAGCAAGGCTTAGGCTACTTGCCACGTTACCGGGGCCAGCAACTCTCCCGGAAGGAAATCTCTCCACCGGGAAAGTTACGCTGAGCTCCGCATGTGGACATGGGTTATCAACCGCATCCAGCGGCTTTTTTTCTTCTGAATGTCAGGGCTGGATTTCAAGCCCTGGCATTTGGAAGAAAAAAAGTCACTGGATACAAATGCTGACACTTTCAGCCCCATGCGGAGCTCAGCATAAGTTTCCCGACGGGGAGATTCCCCGCTGGGAGGATCACCGGCCCCAGTAACATGGGCAATTGGCCTTAAAAAGAGCTAGGACGGACAAGGAAGGGAACCAAACACTACAATAAGGGGCTATATAAGAGCTAGGTCTATGAGGGGTTAAAGGGTACGGCGAAAGGGGAACAGGTGTGCTAATAGGGAGGCAGCACACCCAGCAAGCATAACAGCTAAGGAGACCAAGGGTTATACAAACTGCAAAGGAAAGAACATGCAGAAATGGACAAAAAAGGGGAGGCCAAATAGACCATGAGGGAAGGGAAATGCAACACATCCCAAAGGGGGAAAGGAAGGGCAACAAGCAAGGAGAGGAGACACACACTGAGGTGCAAGTCAGGTATCTCATTGAGCCTGTGGTGCCCGACTCACCCTGGTTGTGTTTGGGCACCAACTGGTACCTGAAAAGGACCCGACAGGCTACCCAACTCCCCAGGCTGACTTACCTCACCTCTGGGCTGCTACGCCTCCAGTCCTGGCAAGAATAAGTGCTGCTTTCTCCACTGTTTAATCCCAGCCAGTCGCTGACTACAGATCTGTCTGCCAACACTGCATTTCCTGGACTTAGGAAGAGACCAAGACCTTCATCACTCTATGGGGGGAGGAGATGGTTCAGTATGCCCTGATGAAATACTACAGGAACAAAGCAGTGTTTCAAGAGATCTTGGTCCAAATGGTGCACAAGGGCTATACCCAGAACATGGACCAGTGCCAGCAGTGGGCCAAGGACTTGGGACACAGATACAAAAAGATTCAGGACAACAACTTCACCTCTGGCCACAGGAGGCAAAATTACCCTATTATGAGCTCCTTGACTGGTTCCTCTGCATATATGGAGCCATCACTGCATCCTTCCTGTACAGCTACACTTTCAAGATGGACCAAAAGTGGGTGAATATGATGTCCCACTGTCTGCTCCGACTGCAACTGCTCCTGCTGCAACCACTCCCAGTTCCACTACAGAAGACATGATTGCCAGCAGAAATCCCTCCGTGCTCATCCCCATCCCAGAGCCAGCATAGGTCGACACACATAGATACCCAATTCTCACCGTGTATCCCTCCAGCTCAAGAGCCAACCCTTTTTCAACAAGTCACCTGAGTTTCTGGTTGAGGGCACAGAGGACCTGGATGCCAGTGTGCCTTTGTAGAGGAGGTGGTGGAGAACTGTTTTCAGAACACCAAATCTTTGAGGGATGCATACAGCTTTTAAAAGATCATAAGAAGTGGGTCAGACCATCTATCCCAGCATCATGTCTCCGACAGTGGCCAACTCTGGTAGCTCACGAGAAGTACATGTACGTTGTGTTCCTACGGGCATGATTCTCCACCATTAAAGTCAACCAGCGCTCTCTGCACTGGCTGCCAGTGGTTTTCCAGGCCCAATTCAAGGTGTTGGGTTTGGCCTATAAAGCCCTAAATGGTCTAGACCCTACCTATCTGCTGGACCGCCTCACTCCCCAGGTGTTGGACCAACCCCTGTGGTTATCAGCGGGTGCTCTGCTCGAGGTCCCCCAAGTGTTCCAGGGGGGCACGCAGTGAAGGGCATTCTCGGTGGATGCTCCACGGCTGTGGAACTCCCTTCCGGTGGAGGCCCGGTTGACTCCGGATCTCCCCTCTTTTCGGAGAAGTTGTAAGACCTGGCTGTTCCGTCAGGCTTTTGGCAGGCGAGATGGGTGAGTGGGTGGGTTGTTGGATAGGGGCTATTTTTCTTTTGTTCTCCTTTTAGTTGTTTTAAATTGTTGTTTTCATGTTGTTTTAAGGTTTTGTAAATTGTAAGTCACCCTGAGCTGCCTGTGGCAGGAGGGGTGGGGTATCAACATTTTGAAAATAAATAAAATAAATTAATAATGTATGGAGGACTGAGCACAAAATTAATGCAGCGAGCTGAGACAGGTGCACCACTGTTAAAAATCTATTCTCCAAACCTTTTTGCGGAAACACAATGTATTCCCTTCAAGCAATATATATTGCCTTATAAAAGCAATATATTCCTCCCAACATGTAGCAAAATTCCCTTGAAGATTGGGGATACAGCAACTTCATCCAGCAGGGGTCTCATCCTAGCATTGCCAACCACAGGTAGGGTACAAACCAACTGGTGCCACCCAGGAAACACTGAGCAGAGCTCTAAGCTTCAAAGCACTGCACCACAAGTGTTTTATACACTTTTAAAGCAAAATCCTGTTTCTCAATATTTAGGAGTTATTCAGAGTCATATCGTACATCTGCCATTATGAGTGTGAAATGCAAGCAGCCATCAATTAGTGACTTTTTCAAAAGACAAAAAAAAAAAAAAGAGGGCTTTGAGAGAGCTGGGGGGGCTTTCATAAAAAGCACCTGCACTTTAAAATTTATCATTATACCACTGGGCAAACCCAATATACCAACAGGTGCTGCACTCTGCCCATCACCACCTTCCCTCATGACTCACAACCACGGGTAAGTCTGGGTCCAGGAAGTTCTCCCTGCAGTTTGCTTCCTGTTGGGTTGGTTTGTTTGCCTTTTGGAGCATCATTTTTGAGCACTCCAAAGTGAAACTAACAGTAGAAGAATCGTAACCCTTGTCTCTCTTGCTGTTCATCTCTCAACTACTGATTGTTCAGTGCCAGGTACACCGCCGGTGCTATATTAATAAAATAATAAAATAAAATAAAATAAAATAATAATAATAATAATAATAATAATATAAATGCCCCAGGGAGAGTGAAAACAGTGAGCATGCTCACTGCTCCAGCCACTGAGACCACTGGAGATGCTTTGTCATCATGGAGGCTGCACACTCTCTAATAGATGGGGGTGGACACGATGACAAACATTGGCCCTGATTGGCCCACATGGTGGGCCCACAATACTCCAGGACTTTGCCATAAGTGTAGTCTTGGTGGACGCTCAATGGCACACAGGAGCGCACATCTCACAGTCACCTTATAAACGGGCAGTGAATATTAGGGACGTGCGCACAGAATGCAGTTCGGATGTTCGGCCATTCGAAAACCGAGTTTGGGTTCGGTTGTTCAGTTTGGCAGAGTTTGGTTCAGCCAAACATTGCCGAACATTCAAAATAGCACTATAGGTACCAATATTAATACCGAATTCAAAGATTTTTTTTCGGTATCAGTATCATTTGGCCCTGAGACCACCCCTGGTCTCCACCCCTGGTGCCAGGAAGTCTGCTCCTCAGCTACCTCCCCTTTCCAGTCATGTTTTTCCCACCCGAATAGGCCTTCCAGTCACATTTTTCCCACCCCGAACTCATCTGAACTCACCTGAACATGACTGAACTGTTCGGTTGTTTTCGAGGCCAGTTCGGACATTCGGTTCGGTCGTCTGAACAGACCAAGTTCATTCCGAACTCTGAACATCCAAACCGTGTTCACACATCCCTAGTGAACATGGGTTAAACACCCTCCTGGTGTGGGCTGTTGTCTCATTTATAACCCCCCTTTCTTGTCCTCTTCTGAACGCATTCCAATTTATCAATGTAGTTCTTAAAATGAGGTACCCAAAACTAGACACAAGACTCCAGGTGAGGTCTGACCAGCGTTGAATAGACTGGAATTGTTACTTCTACTAACTTGGAAACAATGAGTGTTTTTTACACACGCATTTCTACTGCATGTTTGCTGTTACATCCTGAACTTTCTGTGTGGCTAAATCACTCACCCAGATCTTAAACATCTGGCTCTTTGAACTTCTGCATAGAACTTCTTCCAGAACTTTTGTGTGTAAAAAGTTCTCCCGGTAAACTGCTTTGCTCCAGGCAGCTGTGGTCACTTGGTTTCCATGGCAGCCCCTCACATCTACAGCTGCGGCTACTTTAGGCTGCCTCAGGGCTGTGTGTGTGTGTGTGTGTGAGTGAAGAATGCATCCGGAATGTACTTGTGGTGTGTGTGTGTGTGTGTGTGTGTGTGTGTGTGTGTGTGTGTGTGTGAATGAGAGAGAAAGAAGAATGCATCTGGAACGTACTTATGGACTTTGAAACCCAGAAAATTGAAAAACCAGCACTTTAAGGTGTATGTAAAAATGCCCAATGTTTCTGCTAAAGCAGCTTAAAACTGCATTGGCCTTTTTTTAAAGCTGTATCACATTGCTGACTTACGTTCAGTTTGTGATGAACCACAATCCCTAGATCCTTTTCATATGTGCTGCTGTCAAGCCAGGTATCCCCCCACATTTTATACATGCTCATTTACATTTTTCCCCCAAATGCAGAACTTTACATCTATCTTGGTTGAATTTAATTTTGTTAATATCAACCCAGATTCCAACCTATAAAAAAATAAATAATTGAATTCTAATTCTATCTTCCAAAGTGTTAGCTACACCTTCCAGTTTGTTGTCATCCGCAAATTTAGTAAGTATTCCCACTCCACTCCTCCATCGAAGTCATTAATAAAGATGTTGAACAGAGCTCTGTGGACTCCTCTTGATACCCCAGTCTGTATGGTTTTTCAACCAGTCATGAATCCACCTTATTGTAGTGCCTCCCAGTCCATACTTGTCATTAAGAATCTCATGTGAAACTTTGTCAAACATTTTGCTGAATTCAAGGTGTATTATGTCTACAGCATTCCCAACATCCACTATATCAAAGAAGGAGACAAGTTAGTGTGTCATGGCTTGTTCCTAACAAATCCACGCTGGCAACAAGCAATCACTGGATTGTCATCAAGGTGCTTATAGACTGACTGGTGCTTATAATCTGCTCTAGTATCTTCCCTGCTATTGAAGTTGGGCGGATTGGTCTATAATTTCCAAAAAGTCTTTGCTGTTTGGTCACCTGAGACAAAAAAGATTTTGATGTTCCCTCTCCCTCCCCTCCCCCCGCTGTGGAAGTCTCATCTCAGAAGTCCCAGCTTCCCACTAATCTGCTGTTGAGCAGGGATGACCCAGTCCAACCTGCCACAAGAAGAGTATTGCTGCACTGGACACGTTGTCTACACTGTCCAAATACTACACTGTCCAAATGGTGGGCCAGGAATGCTAGCTTGTGCCAGTCGGTGAGGGTTAGGAAACTGGTCACCTGACTTACCAATTGACTTGAATAAAAAGTTCAAAAGGCGTTGGTATGATTGTGTGGGATAAGAAAGTGTTTTTCTATATTGGGAATGGAAGTATAAAATTAGAAGATATAGTAGCTGCTGATCCTGGGCATTATTAGCAACTGTTCCTAGGAGTGTCCAAGTGACTTTGTATCTCTAGTCAATGTCAGAGCAACTATTTCATGCTTCCTTACACCCACTCACTAAAGCCACAGACCTTTCCTCCTGCAGGCCACTTTGAAAATTAGTACAAGCTCCGTGGGGCAGACAGATGTCAGGGTGTACCCTCAAGGGGCAACCTCAGGATGGGGGAAGGATCCAGACCTATGCCATGCATCCATCCCCTTTCCTTGATGTCCTAATCACTTCTGTCTCCCTTTGAGCTTAATCTTTCAGGGCTTGAGGGTAGAGATTGGATCTGCGGGCCCAATCCTGGAATTGGAAAGGGGCCATATAAAAAAACAAAAAACCAGCTGCAGGCCAGATGTGGCCCATGGGCTGGAGGGTTCCTACCTCTGGTCTAGATTTTAGTAGCTTGCTTCTTTTCCCATCTCCTTTGACACATGCCATATTTCTGAAATACTCACTAACAACAACCAGCTGAATCCACCTTCTTACTCAGTTCTACTACAAAGCTGCTTCTAGTTGTCAGATATTTCTGCATAATTCTGCTTTTTGAGTGGAATGAGCACATTCTGAATAATCCCCTTCCCTAGGAAAATGACTAAATTGCTGAGATTTAGAAAACTCAACTTATTTGAAATAACAAAGCAGCGAGATGCCCCATGGTGCCTGACATCAACAGAAAACGTCAGAGCAGAATATCAGTCAACAGGCTGGCTGAGCTGCTTATGAGTACTTGAATTATTTAACAGCACAAAGAAAATGTTACTTTAAAAATAAAAATAAACAAAGGTCTATTCATGATACTACTGAAATGAACTTGAAAACCAGCTTGGATGAAAGTGCTGTTTATTTCATGAAGCTGTCAACAAATCCAAAGACTATTGGCAAGCTATGTAATTTAAATATTGCCACCCTGTAAACTGGAAACATCTTGCTTGATAAAGGATAGTGATATAAGAAGTCTGTGGGAGAGCACAAATCACGGTGTGATTTTGTGAGCTGCATATTGCTTGGACAATATCTGGTAAACTGATATTTATCATCTTCAGTTCTGTAAGCAGAAAGTACCACATCCCTAGATGACCTAGTTCAGCTATAGGCAGGGCGTTCGACTTCCCTACCTACACCAGATTCCATTTTTCTCTCTCTCTGTACTTTAAATCTTCCCCCCAAACTGCTCCCACTTCTGCCAAGAAATGTAAGTTAGAGCACAGTCCAGTAGCTTTACCCCTGGGAGTGAAAAGAAAGAATAGATACCCCATATGTGGAAATGTAAAATTTCAAGAAACTTTGAAGGCATAAGGAAAAAACTGAGGAGATTTGGGGGGTGGGGGCGGATTTTTTTTTTTAAAATTTTTTTTAAAACACCACAAAATATTTAGGACAAATTGAAATTTCAGTATTTACTTGGCTATCCGGTGGAGGGTATGGAAGCTGTGGGGAGTGAAGGGGCTGTTTATTCCTGCTGTGCTGGGTCCTGCCTGCCACTCATTGGAGTTCCCTCCCTTCCAATCAGGTACAAAGCCAAGGCCTGGGGCCCTTGTGGGGCCGTTCGTGGGGCTGTGCGTGGACGTGGGCGCCCCTCTCCTGACAAGGGGACTGTCGGACAACACAGAGGAGTAGAAGGATTCCACCCCCCTGCAGACTGACCCGAGTCGGAGCAGTGGCCGTGGGAGTGTCGAGGGCATGGGCGGGTCCCTGTGAGTCAGTCGCCCAGTTACCCTGCCGGTTGGAGCGAAGGAGCTGAAATTTGGACCGGGGCAGCAGCTGAACCGAGACTCACCTGTGGTGGGGGGCGTGGCCCTGAGTGGCCCAGCGGGGATAAAGCACCGGTAGGGCCGCGGCTGTCCCGATGCTCAGTGTGCCTTTGGTGATCGCCCAATCATGTCCAGGAAGCACCCGCGACCTGGTCTTCAGCAGCTTACCAATCTACCTTCCCCTAAACAGAAGAAACTGGACTTTTTCTTTTCCAGTAAGTGTGGAGAGGTAGTGGACAAGGAAGAGGGCTTTTTGTGTCACTCTCCGGAGGGTTCCTTGTTACCATGCCCTCAACAGGAGAGCTTTCAGCTTTTTGAGGAAGGTCCTGGTTTGGGAATTGTTTCCCCTCCCCCAGTCCTGGGGGGAGATGGTCGGTACCTGTTTCAGGTCAAGCCATGTCTCTTGAGACTTACACTCTTCTCTATAAGCTGCTTGGGGATCAATGTTTGCTTATTACGGATTTGGCCAAGAAACTTTTCAATAAACTTGATGAGATTGGGACCAGTTTGGCCTCCCAGGGGGACAATTTGAAATTATTGGCAGAGCATTTTATGCCCTCACGAGTGGAGAAGGAGGTCTTTGAATTTAAGGAGGGAGTACACAGGGCAGAGGGCCTTTGGCAAGAGAGTGAGGGGAAGACCCACGGTTTGGGTTGTGGGAGACCGAGTTCCTTCGCCCCCCGACCAGTGTCATTATTGACTAATCCAAATGCTATTTCATTCATCATCTATCCCCTGCCCAATGGCTTTTCCCCCAGTTGGCACTCCAGGCTGGCTGTTCAACGCCATCTTTCAGCAATACTGGCCCATAATTTTCCATACCGTCAGATAAGGGAATTGCATATTTTTACGGCCCTAGGGCCCTTGCAAAGACTAGTAATATTTTTCTCTTCCCCCCAGATAAGGGACTATCTCCAATCTAAATCAGACTTATTTGCTTCCTGGGGGGTCAAAATGGGGGAGGTGCTTGTGGATACATCAGTTCACCCCTTGTGGGTGATTCCTGGAGTAAGAACCCCGGTGGGGACAAAGCCTACTCCTAATATGCCTTCCCCAGGGAGACCCCTGGTGACCAGGACTAATAGTACTCCATTATACCTATAAATACTAGGTTGACTCGGATTGCAATGCCTCCAGAGCAGTCCCCTCCTTTTGCCCAGGCAGCTCCCTTGCTTATGTCACAGACTAGTCAGCAGATATTTGCCCAGCCTTTGCCTTTGGAGGTGGATTCTATGGATTTTGCTGCCTCGGTCTTTTCTGATTTGACTAATTTGGGGAACTTCTGTGGCAATGGGGCAAGTCAGGTGGTGGTCTCTCTCCCCGCTCCATCTGTGCCATTAGCTCAGGGGGAGAAGGGAGTGATGGGCCAACAGGCGCCTATTTTGGAGGTTAATCATATTCAAGTCAGGGCTCGATCTGATTTGATTTTGACAGAAGCCTGATACAGGCAGTGCCACAAATCTGACTCAGTAAAGATCTGTTCTTGGAATATTGCCAGATAGGCCAGGCAATCCAGGATTCCGGAGGTTACAGCCTTTCTTAATACTTTTCATATCATAGCTCTCCAGGAAACTTGGGCTACGGTACAGTCCTCTTTTGGTTCCTATATGGTATACCATGTTTCTGCCATTAGCTATGCCACCAAGGGTCGTCCCAGTGGAGGTCTTAGTTGTTTTATTGCCCAATCCCTCCAGAAGGACATTGTAGTGGTTCTTCCAAAGCCGCCACACCTCCTGTTACTAGTCCTAAATCTAAGGGGGCTTTTCTTTATTTTGACTATTTCCTATATTCCACCTGCTAATGCTAGATACTACAATATTAGACACTTGGCCCAAATTGGAGAGGTACTGGAGGAAGTTGCTCATACTTATCCATCAGCTAGGATCATTCTATTGGGGGATTTTAATGCCCAGTTGGGTGCCTCTGATGAGGCCTTGGTCCCATATGGTTGTAGTAACCAGGATTTAAATCCACTGGGACATAGGCTTTCTAAAGATACGATTATCAATACTTCTGGCCTTATTTTCTCCAAATTATTGATAGAGGTCTCCCTGTTTATCTTAAATGGAGTTGGTTTCAGTGATTATCATACCTTGGCCCCACAGGATCTAGTGTTGGGGACTATATAGCTGTCTCTCCGGATGTAATCCCAATGATTGGGCACTTTACAGTTGACACTTGCCAAGGGAGCGACCATCTTCCTTTGACTCTGGAGCTTCTTTTTGGTAATCCAGGTTTTGGTTTACCATCTTGTGCGAAGCCCCTTAGTGGTGTTCGCCACGCCTCAATCAAATTGGATGCGGCGAGGCTTGCCCAAATTAAGGCTTTCCTCGCTATGTCTCAGTATGATTTTGGGGAAGGCAATCAGTCGATTGTTGATCAATTCTCCCAGCTGATGGGGGATTTGACTTCCTTTTTGCATGTCCAGATTCCAGATTTAGCTCCAACCCATTGTACTTCTTTTCATTCGAAAGCCTGGTATGACCGGGAGTGCCGGGCTCTTAGGATGCACTTATCACTTTAAAAGGAATACAGGGAGATGGGGGCAGGAGCTTTACCTGACCAATATTTTCAGATCAGGAAGCAGTATAAGAAAATGCTTAGTTCCAAGAAGGTTGCTTATTGGGATGGCTACTGGGGCAAAATATTGGCTGCAGTTTCTGTAAAAGATGGTAGGACTTTTTGGAACTTAATTAATAGATATTGCAAGCCTAGGGTGGGCCGATTACTTGTTACAGTCCCGGATGAGCTTTGGGTTGTGCACTTTCGAGGACTTTATGCTGGAGTTCAGGTTAGTCCTTAATCTTTCCCAGGAACCAATTATAGCTCCTTTTTGGCCTCTGGTTTTGGCTTCCCAAGTAGTGGAGATTGTTAGTTCATTTAAGAAGGGAAAGACTCCAGGTCCGGATCTTATTTCCATAGATTTGATAAAACATACTATTGATTGGTGGGCCCCTAGGTTGGCTGCCCTCTTCATGACCATTAACAATACAGGCAGGTTTCCATCTATCTGGAGTAGAGCTGTAGTCGTACCAATCTTTAAAAAGGGGGATCGTGCTGCTCCAGAAAATTACAGGCCCATTAGCCTCTTATGTACAATTTCTAAGGTCTATGGTAAGTGGTTGCTTTCCAAGCTTCTTGCTTGGATTACCCAAAATGAAATCTTGTTTCCCGAACAAGCTGGGTTTCAACGGGGACGCTCCACTGTGGAGCACTGTCTGATTCTCCTCCATCTTACGGAGAAATATCGAGTCAGAATTGGTAGGCTTTATGTTGCTTTTCTTGATCTTCGAGCAGCCTTCGATTTAGTTGATAGGCCGCTTTTGTGGGGAAGGTTGGCCTCCATGGGCATGGAGCCGCGATTACTTAGATTACTTCGCTCTCTGCATGACAATTCCTCATTTGCAATGAAGACGGATCCGGACGGACATCTCACTGAAGATGTTCCCACCTATGCTGGCGTTAGGCAGGGCTGTGTCCTGGCCCCCATCCTTTTTATTTTATTTATTAACAAAATAGTGCCTTTGCTGGCTGTGCCATCATTTCATCCCCCCAAACTGGCAGGGCACCCAGTTGGTTCCCTGCTTTATGCAGATGACATAGCAATCCTGTCACAAACCAAGGTGGGCTTAAGGCGACAGCTCCAGTGTTTCTCCGATTTCTGTCTTCAGAATAAGTTGGTGATAAATTATGATAAGTCTCAAGTTTTGTTTTTTTCAAGTTCACGGCAGGTTTTTCATTGGAGGGTGGGCAGAGATAATATCAAGCAAGTTAATGTATATCGCTACTTGGGTCTGCTTTTTCAGGCAGCAGGGACTTGGAAAAGGCATGTGGAAAATGCGCTGGTGACGGCAAGGGGCTCCGCGTTTTCTCTTACCAAGCTTTTTGCCCATTCTGGGAAACGCGCGACAGTTCCAGCGACTAAGGTCCTAAATGCCAAGGTCCGTGCTCAGATCTTATATGGGGCCGAGGTTTGGATGCCTCTTGTACCTTTATGGGTGGGGAAACTTAATAGCCTTCAGACGCACTTTCTTCAAAGGCTTCTCAAGGTCCCAAGGGGTACTCCTTTTGCAGCAATTAGGGTGGAGTTAGGCCAATGCCAATGGTCAGTAGAAGCTTGGGCCCTTGTCCTTAAGTTTTGGGTCAAGCTTTATACATCACAGGAAAGGGGACTGATTAAGTATTGGAAGGAGGACTCCTATAGGAGTTATTGGCAATGGGCAGTGGAGCTGTTTCTGCGTATTAGAATTAGGATTCTCTCCCGCTTTTTGGGTGGGCAAAGAACTGGGAAATATACTGAACATCATATTAAGAAGACTACAGGATCAAAACCAGTAGGAGGAGACAGCTCAAATTAGAGCCTCGGCCCATATGGTGGGTTATCTCCCCTTTTCGAGATCACCTTCTGGGATGGTGTCATATTTATCTTCGGATATTCCGCTCAGGGGGAAGTATTTGTTCCTGTGCGCGAGGCTACATGCCCTGCCTACAGCTTTATTCGAGGGCCATTTGAGGGCCATACCCTTTGCTGAGCATTTGTGCCCCTTTTGATGGGAAATGTGTGGAGACAGTCCACCACATTTTATTTATTTGTCATCTATATGATTCCATTCGTTTAGAGTTTCTTTCACCTTTTCTCCAGAGATTACCGGGGAGAACTGAGTGGAACCTTCAGCTATTGGCCTTGGCTGATGTGGATCACTCTATTACAAGTGACGTGGCTCACTTCTTGATGTTAGCACTAAATTTGCGGAGTTTGTATTTAAATTTCAGGCAGCCTATTGAATAAGGGTCAGTTTGTGGTACTTTATTAGAAATCATTATCATGTTCTTATTGGTAATTATTTTGTAATTCTGAGTACCTTATTTGTAAACAAGTTTGGTAGTGGATTTCTAGTTTAAACAGTTTTGTTCTTTGTTGGTTGTTTTGTATTGTATTGTATGTCTTTTCTATGGTTTTGGCTTCGGCCGCAATAAATTTATTATTATTATTACTTGGCCATCCAAATAAACTTGGTTATATCCTTTGTGCTCAGAACATTAGTAATAGCTAGTTATAATAATGGTAATACTACAATCATAATTGATAGCTGCTTGCATTGGTTCATAGCATGGATGAAATATTTCATTTTTCCCCCAAATCCCAAATTTTCTTTACTAGGCCTTTGGGGTGGGGGACAGGAAAAAAAAAAATGTTTATTTACAAAATTCTCTGCTTTTTCCCACCATGCTCAGACCCTAACATTTTTAAAAATTATTTATTTACACATATTTTTATGCCACCCCCTCCTGCTCATGCATCTCGGGGCAGCTAACAACATCTTAAAATAAATCATTACAATAAAACAAATAAAACCATTCAACATTAAAATAACCCTGGCAGAAAAAAACAAAAAAATTCCCATCCCTAAGCAAATCCCCACCCATCACCTGTCTCCCTCACCAAAGGCCTGGCAGAACAGCCAGGTCTTCATGGTCTACAGAAAGAGGGAAGGTCTAAGGACAGGTGGACCTCTGGTGGGAGGGAGTTTCACAGCCACGGTGTGGCCACCAAGAATGCCCTCCTCGTAGCTGACACTAAAGAAACCTGGGGGACCTCAAGGAGGACGCTCCTGGCCGACTGCAGAAGCCGATCCAGGACTCAGAAGCTGAGGCGATCCTGTAGATAAGTGGGGCCCAGGCCATTCAGGGCTTTAAAGGTCAAAACCAACACCTTGAATTGGGCCCGTAAGACTATCGGCAGCATGGGCAGAGAACAGAGCATTGGTGTAATGTGCTCGCAATGACTCATCCCCCTACTGAGACGAGCCACCACATTCTGCACCAGCTGCAGTCTCCATACCATCACAAAGGGTAGCCCCACATAGAGCATATTAAAGCAATCCAATCTCAAGGTAATAAAAGCATGAATGATAGTGGCAAGGTCTGTGTCTGAGCCATATGGCTTAAGCCGTCGCACCAGATGTAATTGGCGAAATGTGCCCTTCACCAGACTACAGACCTGTGACACTAGGAGGGGACTCCATCTATGATGGGGGGCATCACTCCCCCGACTTTTCCTATAACCATCACCTCCATCTTGTCGGGATTCAACTTCAGGCAGCTCGCCCTCATCCAGTCCCCCACAGCTGACAAACACTGAGTAAGCACTGAGATTGCCGGGCCTGGGTCTTATGAAAAAGAGAGGTATAGTTGGGTGTCATCTGCATATTGATGGGATGAAAAATATTCCCATATGGGAAGAGAAATGTATCTTTTTCACAGCCTATACAACTGGTTTCCCTTCCTCAGAAGCAAAGGCAGGATAACACACACACGGGGTGTTTTAGACAAGCACCTCCCCACCGTCACCCACCTATCATGCATGTTGGAGGTGCATAGATAGGACACCAATGTAGCTCTGCAACATGGATGACGAGTGGGTGATGGGTGGGTAATGGGTGGGGAGGCGCTTGTCTAAAAACACCCATACACGCATATTTACACCTGTCGCTCCATACCACTCGATGAAGATGAGGGGTGAAAATGTCAGCCTACTTAAACTCTTCCTATTTCAAAGAGTGATTTCCCTACAGAATAGACCTCAAGGTCTGCCCTTCCCAACAGACAATCTCCACCACCCCAAAAGATATTTGATCTCCACAATTTCAACCCACTGAGCAAATAATCCATCTAGAGGTACTAGGCATCTGTCTTACTTGGAGGAGTTATCTTTGTGGGCAAAGTCTGGGGAGTTTTTATTTTCAAAGACTTCTAGAAAAGTCCATTAACTTGCCAATTTCTATATTTCCCTGTAAAGGGAAATTGCCTATTTCTCTTTTCCGCTCTTTGTATCCTATAGTCTTGTGTAACTATTTTCTCTTTTGGGTGATATTTTGAGTTGTGTCACTCAAGGCTTTTATTGTTTTCCAACATGCGACAATGAACTAGAAAACAGTCCTGTACCGAAGCACTGCTGCAACATGATCTTCTCCCTGCTAAACTAAGGTCAAAAACAGACTTATTTTGTTGCTCTAGCTGACTTCTGGTTAATTACTATTCTTTACTATATTGATTCCCTGATAGGATTCCAATTACATCTTCTTGGTCTGTTACATAACTGAATCGGATGGTAGGGACTCCAACTTCACAAGTACACTCTGGGCTCATTGAAGTCAGTGGGATTCCAGTGTGCTGTCCCTCAGGGCACAATTTAGCTCTGTGTGTCTTTAGATATATCTGTCAGTGCAGAAATTTATCCTTTGTGGTTAAGTCCTATAGGATGCATCAAAATGACAATCTTTAACATGTATTTTGAAACAGTCTATGGAACTGAATAGATAATAATTTATTTTATTTATTTATTTAATATTTCTACCCCGCACCCTCCCACTCACATAATACTCTTGCTATAATGTTGTTGGGGGGGGGAAACTATAGAAAGGATATCATTCTGTATTAAATTATAAGGGCCCTGATACATGCCTACAGGCTGCCTCAATCCTAGGAGTATGTCTCTTGTCCCTGAAATCCCTTTGACATCAGTGGTTCCCAACTGATTCCCAAGTGGTTTTTGTTTCTCTGCTTGACACTATTTTAAGACTTAAATACAATCTTGCGACCCCAGACAGCGAGATATGCAAAATCTATCATACATCAACCAGGGTTATGACCTCATTTGGGATCCCAACCCACAGTCTGGGAACTTCTGCCCTAAAAAAGGGGGAGCAGTGGATGACATAAAGCCAGCTATGCAACAGAAATTTAATTTACTGGTGAATCCTCAGCTACCCTTCCAGGTCATTATGAAAATCCTCAATCATTTATGATTACAAGAGGACTAAAGGGTACCAGAAATTATGATAATAATAATATGATAATATAACCTTTACAACCTTGCTCCCCCCCATCTCTCTGCTCTAATTTCCCTCCGTACTCCAGTCTGTGAACATCCGCTCGTCCTCTGTCTCCTCTCTTGCCCTCCCATGCCTCCCCTGCTCCCCTAACCGCCTTTGTCCCTTCAACCCTAGCTGCCTACTTATGCCTGGAACTCCCTCCCTGTCCATATCCCCTCCCTTCATGCCTTCAAATCTCTCCCCAAGACCTACCTCTTCTGCTCTGCCCTCCCTGACTCCTCTTTCCCCTCTCCTAACGCCTGCTGATACCTACCATCCAGTACAATCTGTTACCCGAGGTCTTTGTACTCATATCCTCACCACATGGACCAGCCAGCGATCATTCTTGATGTAACCAAGCCAAGCACGTGCACCTGAGACCTCGCATCTTCGTGAATGTTATAGCCCTTGTCTCTCCCTCTGTTCTCCTTCCTCTGTCTCTCAGATTGTAAGCCCTAATGCTTAATAAAATAATAATAAATTAATAATAATGAAAGTAATAATGAGTACCAAAAATTCCCTTTCTGGTACTCAAGTGGTGAAAGGCAACTTATTCTGCATTGAGGATAAGACCCTGTAGGGTTTTAGAATAATTTCTATAGTATTCCATTAGTTCTCCTCTACTTAGCTGTATAGGTTATTTCCATAGGAGTAAATAAATAAATAAATAAATAAAAAACATACCTTTTGTTTAGTGAAACCAGTGTACTAATGTTGTTGTATAGAAAATCAAGGGCAGTCAATAAATACACAGTGTTAAATTTCTAGGAAGAAGGCACTGAGGGAAACAAAGAACATGCTGTTATGCCTGTTTCCAAGAAGAGCACTCATATTTAAGAGGATAAATGGGGGGGAAAAGAGAGATTCTGCAACATTTCCACAAAGGGACAAGCACATGAAATGGAGAGAAAGGAGGCAAAGAAGGGAGGAAGCGGCTGAAGTAATCAAAGGGCATTTTCAGACAAGACATTCTCCACCCACTCCCTACCCACCACCCACCCATACATGTTGCAGGGCTGCAGTGTTGCTGTGTAGGTGCCCTGTAAGGTCATTTTACATGGGCAGCCCCACCCACTGCTGGATGTTCTGGCAGGTGTGGGGTGGGGTGGGGGGACGACTGTCTGTGGAAACAGACTGGTGGGGTGTGTGTGTCTGTACTGGGTGTTCGTCCATGCAAACACCATAGGTGGTGGGTGTTGTGCATACACGCACCTGGCTCACACACACCTACACCCATCACCCACCCATTTCCACCCACAGGGCCATCCGGAAAACCAAAGGAGACCCCATGCTTGGAGATGGGTGGAGGTGGGTGTGCATCCATGTAAAGGGACACACCCGCCTCCACCCACCGCGGCAGCGCACCCATCCCCCCCACCGCCGTCCATGTAAAAACAGCCTAATATGTATAGTGGGTGAGAGGTGGGTGGAAAGTGTCTTGTCTGAAAGCTCCTAAAGAAGAGATGAAAGGCAGTGAAGCTCATCTTCTAGACAGAATGGGTAACTGTTCCATATATTGCTGTTAATAGGAGCACCCCTAACACTGATCCTATAACAATCAGATTCAAAGGATTTCAGTTTGGCTCATTTGAAGTGATTGCAAAATTACCATTGACTTAAATGGAAACAGGCTGAGAGACTTTACTTTACCACACTTGCTGACTAGAAAAACATGGGTTTCTGTTTAGGCCATTTTTACACAAATGCCCCCAACCCCACTCCCACTGAGTGTGCAAGAGGGTGTTAAATGCATGGGGGAGTCCATGGAAATGGCACAGCAGTGGGTGGGGGGATCAGTGTTTGATGGGTGTTTGTCCATGCGAACACCACAGGCAGTAGGTGGAGGTGCTTGCGTGCGCGATCCAAATGCACACCCATCTCCACCCACCTCCACCCATTGAGCCATCTGAAAAAACAGAAGAGGCTTCATGGGTGGAGATGGATGTGTATCTGTGGGAAAGGACACCCACCCACCACCACCCACCGCAGCAGCACACTCATCCACCCACCCACCCTCGTCTGTGTAAAAACAGCCTTACACCGCTTTTAAATGAGGCACTGAAAAACACCTCCTGAGCCCTGCATTGAGAGAAAAGCCACACAGGGAGTATTTACATGCTCCCCGCACTGCCGGAAGGGACGTGCTCCCTGTTGCCGGCAGCAGCGGCGGCTGGAGATGCGGTGCTTTGAAGAGACGCGTTCTGAAAGCCTCACTTTTCAGGCGGAAAGTAAAGAACCTCCAAAGGAAAACCTAGGTTAAGAAAACACCAGAGAAAAACTTAAACCAAATAAGGATTATACAAAATAGAGAGACAGTAAATCATCTACATATTATGGTAAAAAGTATATTTCCTTCCTGAATTATACAGTCCAGAAATAAAGTCCATTATTGCAGCACGCAGTCTTTTAAAGCAGAGTGCTGTTTTCCATATCAATGTCGCTAATTTGCATTTGAGTGCCGATACAAGCCTGGAAATTTGAGTATGCAGGTGGTACATAGAGTTAGCTGGCGGTCCTTTATCGGCTGGAATGTACAACTAAGCCCCGTGCAACAAATAACTATACAGTCAAATGAAACTCCTTTCATGTGGGAAAATCCTCATAACGGTAGATCCTAATCCTAAAATAGGAAGGTAGGAATGGACTGTCCAACAGAGGACTTTAAACACAGCTTAGAATAAATACTGGGTTCAAACAACTAAAACTAGACATTACTATGGTTTCCTACTGGTCTGGTGCAGGGGAGCCATCAGCATCATGAATATTATAATAGAGCTAACCAAGTTGAGTCTTTGCACTTATTATCATGATTTACAAAATCCTTGGAGAGATAAATATATTTTCTTTTTTCTGTTATTAGGTATCTGCATAATAGAAAAATTCTCCTATGAATTGAAGCAGCTGTAGGTATGGTACTCAGGAGGGTACCAAAGAAGCCCTTTGCTTCATGACTAGCATAGAAATAATATGGTTTTACTCCCAATGGTACAGGGATGAAAACAGCATTCCAAAACAAACAGGGTACATAGTCAGGAAGCTGTCCTATATGGGGGGATTCGGATATCCCAACATGGAGAGTTTTTATGGGACATCATTATGAACACTATAAACTGACAATATTCTCCACTTCCTGCATATAGTATTGTGCAACATTGCTGTGTCCGCCATAGCTACTACTTTCTGCTTGAGAGCTGTGGCGGATAAAGAGGATTCTCTTCTTTTAAAAGTGATGAACCATTTGAACTTTGCATACGTGTAGGGATGGGTGAACAGAACCGAGTTCAGAAATTCGGTTCGGTTCAGTTCGGAATTTTGGTTCAGAAGTTCGGTTCGGTCGACCGAACTATTCGAGTTCAGTCCAAACTCTGAACTTCCGAACAAAGTTCAGAAATTCAAACCCCATTGAACTAAATGGAATATTATATTTTAGGGATGGGCGAACAGAGCCGAGTTCAGAAATTCGGTTCGGTTCGAAAATCGAGTTCAGTTCAGAAGTTCAGTTTGGTCGACTGAACTGGTCAAGTTCAGTCCAAAATCCGAACTTCTGAACCGCGTTCGCCCATCCCTGTATACATGTAGATACTGTCACTGTACTGGATTTCCCTCTCCTTCTCCAGAGTCACAGCATGGTCTCAAACCTCAACTGGACCTTGTGGAGAATCGTCCATGGATACAAAATGTTTTTGAGAATATGGAGCGAAGTGGAGTGAAATGGGTTAGGGTTAAAAAAAGACATATGTAATCATCCTTCTGTTTACACCGGAGGTGTGCAATAGAAACTTGCAAGGCTCCACAGCAGTCGTTGTGTTGTGTGGCTCCTGGACTGTCTCTGTAGAGAGATGGGCTGGTGCCACCTTCTACTTTCCACACCAGCTACCCTCACTTCTGGCTGCCTCCTTATGCTGTCCCTGAATCCCATTGCTGCTCCTGGATGCCTCCATGCAACAGCCACCACCTCCAGCAACCCACCACTTCCAAGACCCTCTCTGTTGCCCCCAGCTGCACAGCCCATCCAGCTGTCTTCCCACCTCCCCAGTGCTTACACTTACCTCTGTGCATGCTGCTCCCCACCTCCAGGCACAGGTGGTAGCTGGTGGCACCTGTGTGACTGCAGCCCGAGGCAACACAAGCAGGCAGTTGGAGCTGGGGGTGGGGCTTGAGGGCAGGCACAGTACACAGACCCTGCCCAAAGCATCAAGAGGTTGGGCACGCAGAGGCTGTCGGAAGTGGTGGGCAGTTGGGAGCAGTGGGCAGTGCTGCACGGAGGTGGCTGGTGAGTAAATGGATTGGTGAGTGTGTGTGTGTGTGTGTGTGTGTGTGTGTGTAAGAGGGGCTGTCTATGTGTATGTGTGTGCATGTGAAAAAAGAGGCTGTTCGTGAATGGGACTGGAGATTTTGTGGGGATGGGGAAGGGGTTCTGTGTGAGACTATGGAGGAATCTGTGTGGGTGAGTGGGTGGGTGTGCATGTATGTGTGAGGGGGCTCTGTGGGAGCCTCTGTAGATGTAACTGCAAAATCTTGTTTAGAAATGCTCAGTCCTATTCAAAAAGTTTGTCCTGTCATTCTTGGGCATGTAAAGATTTTTGTATACAGTTCCTTCGCATGCAGGTCTGCTTTGTCTGCCCTCACAGGGCCTGGACTAAAAAGACGATCCTGGAGAACATAATAGTTTGGAATCTGAATAACAGAGATGTATTCTTTTTCTCAAAGACTCAAATCCTGCACATCTGGGTGTCCATGGAGAGCCCCAAGTGTTTTCCTAACATGCAAGGAATTAGGGGTGTGTACCAGGGACCCATGTCGTTTTTCATTATTAAACACTGTCATTTTCATTATCGTTAATAACAAAATTTCATTATTTGTTAGTGTTATTATCGGTATCGATTTCCTATATTATCTTTATCTGTAATCTCTAGCTAGCTAAGGATATTGATTTCAAAGGTTTTGTTTTTTGGTATTGTTTCCATTGTGGGCTGCCCCCAGTGGCAGAAGTGCCAGCAGACACCTGCCCCAGACTTCTCAGAAGTTGAACTCCTTTCTCATTATACTACAGTAGTAATACGTGAACAATGACAATATGAAAAAATTACTAATATGTAATCTAACCTAAACCTACACTATATGCAATATATTCCTATCTAAGTATCTATATCAATACACTTCTATCTGCTATGTGTTCTATCTATCTATCATAATATGGGCAAGGGAAGACGGGGAAGGAGAAAGGAAAAACCTATAGGGTATATCTATATCTATATCTATATCTATATCTATATCTATATCTATATCTATATCTAGATAGATAGATAGATCCTATAGGTTTTTAGCTAGCTAAACCTATCTCTATCTCTATATATGTACAGGGAAGACAGACAGGGAAAGGGAAAATGGAAAATAAAGGGTATAAGGAATGATATAACACTGAGGACTGGGGAAGTGCAAGCACCAGAGTTCTGTAAACACAACCTGACACAGCAAGAGCTAACACAGAACAAGAGACAAACAGCCTGGCCCTGCAACATAAAGGATTGCAATGCCCTCCCCAGAACCCCTATGACTGGTTCTGGGAAGCAGGAGGCAGGAGAAATCACAGGGTGCCATGCAACTACCTGGGACCTGCTTGCACTGCTCATTGGCTAGCGATTACATCCATCAAGTCCCTCCCCTCCCATCACAGACCCAGTTCAAGAGTTCAACACTGTTTCTGGCTCTAAGATGCTTGCTTCCTCCTCCCCTTTCCAGTCTCCACATTTTCCCTCCAAAAACAACTGCCAGGCAATAATGAAATCAGTAACAACTGTCGTTATCATTACTGATTTCATTATTTCTTTGTTGTTGTCATTATTGCAATAACAATAATGGAAATGAGAATGTCATTATCATTAGCGATATAACAAAAATGAAGTGCACACCCCTACAAGGAATCAATGTAGCTTTGAAGACAGAGTTCCCATGCAAAGGAAAATCCTTATACTTGGGTTAGTTCTTCCACCCTCAGGCTGGGAGAAACTTCCTGCATACTCTCACCACCCCTATCGATGATCACAGAATGCTCCATCAGAGGATCCTTGTGGAGTTGCTTTTCTATGAAAAGGCATGATCCAAGCCAATATTTATGTCTGTATACAAGGAAAGCACAGGGGAATTTTGATTCCACAGTATTTTCAAAACCTATTAGCAAGAAATATATTTAATTTAATATTTTACTGAGATGCAGTCCTCAAAATCATTTAGTCCAGAGAATTGCCATTGATTTTAGCAGTGGCAACTGCAGAAGAAGTGGTTTGAGGATTTCAGCCCAACAGTCACAAAGTATGGAAGCAGGAAAAGTGGCTGTATTTGTGGAAGCAGTGCCCCAAAGACAGCAGGAACAGGAAACCACTCAGCCATCGATAATAAATTAGAGATGGGTCCACACTGCACAGTTCAGATTTTGACCTCAATCTTGAATAAAATTTGAGCTGCCGAAAAGCTGCCTTGGCAATCTTGTCTAGAAACCAGCCCTGGTTCAGCTTGTTATTTATATAACTGCCACCTACAAAGTCTACTTGTTAATCCAAAATTCCTCAAAGCTGTAGGTGTTTTTTATAACAGCTTCTGACCTGAGAGTAAATGGAACAACCAATATAGCCAACTGTTTGCTATCAACTACCGTTACCCTCCAGCAATTCACTTATGAAATTAATTTCTCAGAAAAATCATAAGTGTGACAGGCTACCTGAACTTTCCGTGTGCATCCCTTTATTAATTCAACTAAAACCATCAGCTTGAGTGGGCTCAGCTCCTTCCCAGGCATGAAAAGAAACAGCCCATTGGGGTATTTCTAATGACATCTTTGCATGATGACGTGTATTCTCAGAACCACACACAACTGTTATTTTTCAGATTTTTTAAATGAAAATCTCCCTGAAAACTACCACCCTCCCCAAATGGTTTTAATTAATATTCCATGACACGCTGAAATAGGACCGTGTTGTTTCAATTCTTTACCCAGTTGTAGTTCTCTGTCATTTATCACATTTAAATATTGACTTTGCAGGCACTTTAAAAAAAAAAAAAAAAAAAAGCTCTAGCTTAGCCATTGGCTTTCTCTCTTGTGGTGTTTTGCTGAATTGCAAAACTTGCTGGTTCCCAAACAGAGCACACCATTAAAGGTTTTAACATCCGGGGCTTGCACTAGCAAGAAGTACTAGCAAAAATGTGATCACTACTAGCACTGTGGGGCCAGCGCCAGGTCACTATGACTTGCTGTCATGTGTACTTTGAACAAGCTGAGCTATTGACAGAAAGTTTTTTTATTCTCTCCATTCTAGTAATAATGTTCTCAATGGGTATTTTTAGACGTTACAGGCCTCCCTCTTACCTCCTGTGGTGGAGGAGAGGCCCGTAACGTCTAATGGGGTTCCCGCCAGAGGTTCACCCCAGTGAACCTCCGGTGGGAATCAGATTAACCATGGTTCCGGAGGGGAGGCTGGCCTCACCTCCAGAATCGTGGTTAGCGCAACCATGATCCGGGATCGGCAGAAGATAACATCTGCTACCTCCGCCAGCCCAGATCATGGTCCAGACCATGCTGCGGGATTGGGCGCAGCAGCCAGATTTGCCACTGCGCCCGTCCGTCTCCCGGAGGGCGGGCGGCCGGAGGAGCATGGGGGGCAGGGCTGTGCAGCTGCACATCGCACTGCGTGGCCCCACCCCTTCCCCGATCCCCTGTAGGAATCAGGCCAGCACATCTAAAGGATGGCCAGCCTGATTCCTGTCTGGGATTCAAAACGGATCCCGGACTGTGGTTAGAGGGAGGCCTGGCACGTCTAAAAATACCCAATAACAAACATTTTAAAATGGCTAATTGGGTAGTGAATTCATTAAGGTAGTAAAACCTTCCTCTACTTCATCTATGTGGTGCCCAGCATTGATGAGAGGGGCTGGGGGTATAGGAGGGAGGGGTCATCTTAGTCTGAGGAGAGTGAGAAATATAAGAGCGCAGCTAGTAGCAAGTGCTGCCACCAAGGCAGCTCACGTGTTGGGGTGTGTAGGAGGGCACAATTTTGTTTTCGTTTGAGTGTAGTTTCCAAGTTGTTTTTTTTGTTTTATTTTAATTTAGTTTTTGTTTACAATTTTATAGGAGGTGATGGACAGGGGGAAGCAGCCTTTCATAGGCCTTTTTTAAATGGGTGCCCCCTCCCCCCCCACCCCATGGCTCACATGTACGGGGAGGGTGTCCATGTGAAAAGGGCCACTGTAAGCTCTGGTTTGCCACCTTCCTGCTCTGGGGAGGGAGCAACACCACCAGCAGCCAAAGTTATATGAAAATTTAGTGGGGAACATGCCTATTGCCATATCTCACTAGGGTTGCCACCTATGCACATTTTTAAGGAACACATGAAAAATGCATGTTGCAGGGCATGCATTGAAGCCTTAGGCGCCACATAGGCAAAGTAGAGGAAGTTTTTTTTTACTGCCTTAATGCAGGCCCTGCAACTTGCGTTTTTCATAAGTGTTCCTTAAAAATTTTCATAGGTGGCAGTCCTATCTCTCACCCCCTTAACTTTGTGAGAAATGTGGCCTCCACATTCCCCCAATAATTACACATATACGATCTTTCTATAGTAGGGAATTGAAATGTCTGTAAATTACTCAGACTTTGGCTGTTTTTACATGGTGCTGCCAGGTTGGGGGGGGGTGTGCGTGGACGTGCCGGTGTGTGCGCAGTGAATGTGGGGGGTATGCACATGGTCACTCATGCATCCCCACTCATCCCCACGCATGGAGCAACCTCCATATACCCTGGTTCCTCCATGCATGGGGATGAGTGGGGATGCATGTTAGGTGGGAGCATGCACACACTCCCACTTACTATGCGTGCACTCCGCATCCTTCATACAGATTATAGCCACTCATGAACATGCAGATTTCTGTGTGTTCGTTAGTGGAGAGGCCCATGTAAAAAGGGCCTTTGTAAAGAAACATGTCTAATTTAATTCACTGTAAAAAAAATCAAAAATACAGCACTTGGATTCAGTGTGAGTCTGGCAAGGATATAGAACTCTCTTAAGTGCAGTCCACCTTATGGGTCAGAATAAATCAATAGGAAATGTTACAGTCTACTGGTTCTATATTCCATGAACCAAATATATTTGAAACAACATAATCCTGGAGGGGTAAATATTAACAGCAGTAAGACTGTTATTACAATCCAGTTTGCTACAGACATTGCTCAGATTCATCAGATTCAGGGAAAATCTAGTCTAATGTTCTTTATTGGTCACAGCATTCTAATTAGCTTCATTCTAACTTAACTTGTAAAAGAGTATTAGAAGAGTTTATATAGCCGTATGAGATTTGGGGGATGCCTGTGTGTTCTGCATTTCAAACATTGCATCCCATAACATGAGAAACACCATTAAGAACAGAGCCCAAGCATTTAATTTGATTTTGTTGATTTAATTCAGGCCATTATTTCTTACCTTAATTTCATATTTTTAGCTCATTGAACCCTGGGTTTGAATCAGCTTAACATCGATCTGCTTTATCAGTTGGGAAACATATTTGTAAATCCTGCTGTGGATTTAAAATTCACGAGGAACATTTAATAGCCGATTTCCATACCACACTAAGACATAATGTGGAGTAAAGTCCTTACATACCACTGACAATGCAAGAGGTTGATTTCTGGGAAAGGATTTTAAAACCCTGCAATTATAATCAGGTTTATGAATTAGGTTGTCACTTAATTACAAATCCTGATTAGGTATTTCTGTGTAATTTCTTTCCTAATATTAAGATTTAATATGAGTGCTATAAAAGCTATCCAGTATGTATGACCTTACATGGTGCTGTTTTTAATACCAGCGTAAAGGTGTGTAACTTCTAAAAGCCTTTTGACTCAAATTCTGTGTGGATTTTATTGTTTGAATAGCAGTCTTGATTTAATGAAAGAGAAAGAAGACAAGAGAAAAGGCCACCTGCACAATATTAGGCCCTCAGTGGGGCTTGGAAGATTGACCCCCATAAATGTTTGGGTTTTTTAAAAAAAATTCAAAATAAAGTTTAGTCAAGGCATGTTGCAGGAGTTATATGAGATGAACAGGAGGACAAAAGAGGGACTGGAGAATATGCTACAATACCTCTGTTTGGGAACAGAGGTTCCCAAACTATGGGTCATGAACTCAAGTGGGTTTGTTCATGTCACCTGTGGATGGGTCACATCTTGAGAGATATCTGATATGCTTTGCATGTCTTTGTTACTCTCGAGGGTCAGGGGATTACACTGAATTCTCAAAATTGGGTCGTTTAAAATGGTCCTCTCTATAATCTGACTGTGGCAATGGAGTTGGGTGTATGTACTGGTGCAGTGCTGAAAGAGAGGGCATTGAAACAGAGGGTGATGTGAATATTTGCTTGCCCATCTACAAGAGCTTAACTGAATAGCAAAAAATTATTCACGGCTAATATCCATCATTCCAGATAGTTTGGCAGTTATTCAGGAATAAACCAATTACTGCAACACCTAACCACCAATTCACCGAACTGCATAATTCTGCAAAAGTTAACTGGTTTACTGTGTTACCGTTAACGGACTGCTATGTAACTGAGTGTTACTGTTACTAATCTAAAACCAGGTCTGGAGCAGGGGAGGGAATAAATAGGAAAGAAAGTATACTCAAATGTTAAATGGTAATATGGTAAATGGCAATACAATATACGGAAATACAATACTGTATTATGCAGTAGCATGGTAAACCAGTAATCCAGTTATCTGGATAATTTTCCATAGATAATTTTCCAAACACTAAAGAGATACCATGTGGTATCCGGACATTTCCAAATTCTGTCATATAGCGGTACCTGGTTAGATACTGAATAGTGGTGATTATGCATTTCAGCTCTACAGTCTACCACGGGGCCCTGGTGCTGCATCAGGCTGATATACCTGACTTGACTCATTGTGCCGACCCCAGAAATTTGAGGCCCAGCACTTGATAGGTTAGGGCGTTTCATCTTGGAGAAAAGATGACTGAGCAGGGATATAATAGAAGTTTACAAAATCATGAGTCTGTGGAACAAGTGAATAGTGAGGTCGTATTATTTACCCTCTCTAAAAAAATAATAGAACTAGGGGACAATCTATGAAATTAACTGACAGGGTTTAAAACAAATAAAAGGAAGTATTTTTTTCACATAACATACCATTAACTTTTAGAACGTGTTGCCACTGCCAGAGGATGTTGTGAAGCCAGGAGTGTAACTGTGAACTTCAAAAATGTGAAACAGCCACTGAGAACCTATACAGCATGATATTTAAAGCACTCTGCTGGCACAAACCCCATTCACCGCAATGGGCTTGGATTAGGCTACCTGTATGTTGAAAGCAGTGATATTTCATTTGACATATTTACTATTGTTCTTATTTAATATTTAGGTCATGGCAAAAATGAGGTTGGTGCTAGCTGTGAAAAAACAATTTAGCAAGCCTTAAACTGTTCCTCTATTCCAGAGAAATATCTGGGTGACAAAGAGCCACCTGGTGGTATTGTAAATATCCCCAGAGGATTAGGAGATATTCATGTACGCAGATGATCTCTGATGTATAAAGGCCCCTTAAGACTGCTGACCACTTCACAGGAAGATTTATGATCTGTTCGGCAAAAGGTCAGAGTAGATAATGACCCTTCTGATCCTGATATCTAATTTACACTGTGGACTGATTCAGCACCCAGATGGCCTTAAGATCAAGATAATACAACAAGAGCTTAAAACCATTTCCAGCCTATTTGGCTGCAGCTGAGGATTCAGCTCTGTGTGAGAACTCTTTAAACAAGGATAAGAAAAGAACAAAAGAGACAATGGGCGTTTTTACATGCACCAGCTTTCAGTAAACTCATGCATAGGGGGTTGTGTGTTAGACTCTCACCCACCGTCCCAGAAGTCCCCCAGATGCCATTGTAAACAGCGGTACCAGGTGACTCCCACATGTTTTGAGATCCAGACTTGTAAGGCACCAATATCAGAGGACTTACAAATCTGGATCTCAAAACATGTTTACGCTGCTGTTTACAATGGTGCCCAGGTGACGTCCAGGAGGGTGAGGGGTGAACACCCACCCACCCACTTGAGTTTACCAAACCTGGACTTTGAAATCCAGGAGAAATCTGGTGTATAAAAAAACACCCAATATACCTTTAAACTATAATGCAGATAATTAATCTATAGTGTGTGATAAGGAATTCTGTATTTTGTCACACATTCCATAAGGATGTTAGGTGTGCTAATACTCTTACCTCCACATCATGCAGGTTATCTTTTTCAGACCACCTATCGCCTCAAGGGTAAAGATGCTGCATTGGAATTAGGGCTGAAATGAGATTTATTTTTTTTCTCACAAAAATATTCTGAAAATTGAGAATTGTCACTGAGATCTCGGTGCAATCTAGACAACAGATCGAGATCTTGGTCAAGAATTTTTTCTTGATTTTTACTGTATACCGATTTACCATGCACTGCTTACCATGTACAGTGTTCATCCAGGTAATGCACATGCGCAAAATGGCATTTGGCATTTTGTGCGTGCGCATTACCGATACGAAGGTGGTACATGTTAAGTAGTACACAGTAAATCAATATATAGTAAACAGTAAATTGTGGTAAAGAGTATTTCAAGAAAATTTTCTCGACTGAGAAATGTCAAGAATCAGTATTTTTCTCAATTATCGTTTCTTAACTAAAATGAGCCGAGAACCGTGTGATAACTAAAGAGAACAAGTTTCAGCCCTAATTGGGATAGAACAAAGAGCACAGAACCCTTTGATAACATGGGTTGGAATGAAAACATGAAATTCCACTGGGTTCAATCATTTCCATCAGGCTTTCCTTAGGTCCTCACTTCCCACAGACTGCTCATTGAGGCTCCTTCTACAGTGGTCCCCTTCTCTGCTGTAACTAAGCTAAGCACATGCTCCTGTGACTTCTCAACTTCATGAATGTATCCCTGTCTCTTCCTAATTTCCCGTCTCCAGTGTCTCTCCCTCTATTGTCCATCTTGGATTCTAAGGCCCCTCAGGGCAGGGACTTGTCTGTAATGGATGATTGTTCGGTGCCAGGTATATTACCGGCACTATATAAATAATTAAAAATAATAGTAGCAGAAGTAGCAGCAGTAACAGCGTCTTCCACAATCTGGAAGGAACCAAAGCAACTAGTTCAATAATGAATGAATAATTTGTGAACATCTAAATGTTGATGCTTCTTAGAGTTTTCTATGTCTGTGAGAGTGCAAATAAAATTAATGCTTCTCTTCACTTTAATTAGAAATCACAGTAGTAACAATGGATGTTTTTAGAGGGACACGGAGCCTGGCCACCCCAGGATCTGCTCTAGGCATGCATCCCCACATGCACCCACTTCCAGCCCCACCTGGATCCACAACAGATTGGGTCCAAAGCACCCCCCATCCCCTTGCCCCCGCACCATAGAGTTGTGGGCACTTGTCTGATGCTCTAGGCTGGTGTGCCTGCAACTCCATGATGCTGAATGGGGTGAGGGCCAGCCGGGCATGGAGCTGCAGGTCGGTTTGCCCAACAGATGGACATCAGCACCTCCAGGCATGTTCAGCCATTGCCCCCAATTTGGCCAGCTCGCTCTGCACAGCATGCTCTGGGATGTTCCAGAGCACCAGTGGCAAAGCTGCCTCAGAGCAGCCACAGCCTGTTCAACTTGTACATCTGGTGGGGGCCCATTACCCAGACCAGCCAACCCACGGGTGAAGTGGGCAGAAGTGGAGCTGCCATCAATCTGTTTACACCCAATGCCAAGTGCAACCTTACGGAAAGACTCCTTTAAAATAACTTAACCTCTCAAGCATTGTAGAGGTCTTTTATAAAATCATTAGTGAGGCTGCTTTCGCCTGGACCTCTCTAGATATTCTTTGAATTTAGAAATCTCAGTGTGTGACAATTGCTTTGTAGCAAGTCCCCACTTCATCATGGGGTGAGTGTTGTCAGGATCAGTCCCAACAAGTGAGTCAGATAGGGTTCAGCATACACAGCTGTTTATTCCTACTCAAAGTACCCAGCCAGGCACCAAGCCTCTGGCCTCAGTCCCATCTAATCATATAGTCCTTTCATCAAATGTAACCTAGCCACACACAGTCCACAGGCTAGTTACCCTCAACTCACTCCCTTTGTCAGGCTTCTTATTCAAGGTAAGGTCAGGTCATGTACCTGCCTTCCTGCCTTCCTTCTGGAACCTCCAGGCAAACTCTCAGGAGATGTGTTCTCCTCTCTGGACAAGCAGACTGACCTTCTTCCTGTTCCTCTGTTTATATAAAGCTGGAGCCATGCCCCCACTTAGTCACTTCCTGTGGTGGCCATTTTAACTCCAATTACATGGCAGGTGC
>QEPC01007516.1:142030-158968 GCA_003113815.1 Sphenodon punctatus
CATATACACATTAAATAACAGTGGAGACAGAATGGAACCCTGCGGAATGCCACAGGTCAAGGCCCGGGGGCATGATGTTTCAGTTCCCAGCACCACCCACTGGCTTCTGTCTGAGAGGAATGAGCGGAACCATTCAAGAACAGTCCAGTCCAGACCCGCAGCCATCTCAACAGCAGCCTATGGTCCATGGTATCAAAAGCGGCTGAGAGATCTAGCAGGACCAGAAGTGTCGACCGTCCTGCGCCCATCTCCCGGCGGAGGTCGTCGGACAAAGCCACCAACGCCATCTCAGTACCATAGCCAGGGTGGAACCCAGATTGAAAAGGGTCAAGGAAACCAATGCTATCAAGATGCCACTGGAGCTGCAGTGCCACCGCCCATTCAATAACCTTCCCTAAAAAGGAAAGTTTAGAGACAGGGCGGTAGCTGACGAGCTGCAGTAACTTCTCTTTTAAACTACAGTAACTTCTCTTTTATGGTCGATAGGTACATCTGGATGCTCTCATCAGAGAGGTGCACACCATCTGCCCGGTACAGTTCAGGTCACAAGAAGTGAATTCCACTGTGAACAATGATGTCCCTGCCGTGGGCTAGGACCAACTTCTCCACTTCCTTATTAATTTTCCTGCATATGCTATCTATTCTTCCTGAACAGATCGCGCTGGACCACCAGATCCTCTCGATCGTGTGAGACCACATCAGCTTGGTGGTAGGGAGTAGCCTGCAGGCCTCTTCCCAGTCCCTCTTAATCCTAACCACTAGTTCGAGCCCGGTTGAATTGGGAAGATGGTTCTCACTCGGTGGACTATCAAAATGTCGGGTTGCTGCCCCTTGGAGGTCCCGTGGATCAGTGACATCAGTTGTTCTCATCTCATGCTGCTTCTGGCCTTCCAGACAATTTCAGCCTTTTCACTGAGTCCCAGCTGAGATCCCCAGTGGGAGCAGCCGGCGGCTTTGCCTGCCCAGTAAACAATACTGTGGCCTGCTATCCATATCAACTTGTGCCAGTCTCCCAATCCTGGTCCTGTTGATAAAACAGATCTTGATTAATACTGGCTGGCCTATTAGGCTAGGCTACACATGTAGGATCAGAATGCACTCCATCTCCCTATCTCGTGGATCTTGTCATCCAGCAGACCGAGTGCTGCAGCAAAGTTCTCTGCACCTATGCAGAAAGAGTGGGACCCAAAACGGTGGGCCGGCTGATGTATTTTGCTTAGGACTCAGTGAAGGACAGAGGAAAATTGGTGGCGGGTCAAGGGTGCGCCATCTTTATGCATTAAAAAAGGGCCAGAAATGTTGGGGCAGATGGACATGAATTGTAGTGTTGCCTCCACCAGGTACAGTTCAGGTGAGCTCTCCCAGTGGAGTGTTATCGTGTGGCCCCTAGACCTTTGGTCATTCTTGGAGCTCCATAGGCTGATGTGGAGGGTGTGGCCCCACTATGACTTTGGGACGAGCTAGGCAGTCTTTGATTACCCTTAGGAGGGGCACTAGTTTATTCTGGGGGAGGCATGACTGGTGACTGGCCCTACTGAATGGTGACTGGCCCTACTGTTTTTTCAGAAGCAAGGAGGACTCCAAGCTTGTTGGCTATAGCCTGGAATGTGTGGAGTAGCCTGCCACAGTCATCTGTGCCCACCCGCCCCAAAAACAAGAAGTCATAGATATAATGGATAACATACCGGAACTGTGCCCGATGGCGGACCAGCCAGTCGAGAAGCGAGCTAAAGCATTCGAAAGCCGAGCAGGAGATGGAACACCGCATTGGCATGGCTTTGTCAAAGTAAAAACTTCCTTGAAATTGGAAGCCCAGTAGCTCAAAATCTGGATGGACCTGGCCATTTTTACAACCACATAGAAGGACGCATAGTGGACAGTACAAATTTCCTCAGGGATGGCATCATTGTCCAACTCCTAGGGATGGGCGAACGCGGTTTGGAAATTCAGAGTTCAGACCGAACTCAACCAGTTCGATCAACCAAACTGAACTTCTGAACTGAACTCGATTTTCGAACCAAATTTCCGAACTCGGTTCTGTTCGCCCATCCCTAAAAGATAATATTCCATTTAGTTCAATGGGGTTTGAATTTCTGAACTCTGTTCGGAAGTTCGGAGTTTGGACTGAACTCGAATAGTTCAGTCGACCGAACCAAACTTCCGAACCGAATTTCCGAACTCGGTTCTGTTTGCCCATCCCTTCTGACTCACCCCTGGGGTAGAAGAGATGGTGAATGATTCGGTATTCTCCAAGGGTCTTTTTTGGGCCGTCCCCAGAGGCGAGACATTCAGCGAGGCCATGGGTGGGGACTCGAAGGGGCTGGCTACCATGCCCTCACCTACTTCTTTTCGGAGCTTGTCGTGCACCAAGTTCTCCATGCCTCTCATGGATTTAAGGTTTCTTACCCATTTTTTAGCCTTTATCTGGCCCGTGGGGATCCTGAAGTCCTCTCTGAAACCTTCCACTAGGTACTGCACCTCCTCCTGCACCAGGCAGTTGTGTAAGACTCTCTCCAATGCCCTATGTTGTACTGGGGTTGGGGCCCTTGCTTCCACTAACCCCCTGACCCCCTTGCGGGTATTTGTTTGGTGGCTTGTTCCGGGGTTGGGATCTGACCTTATTACAACGGCAGACTGTGTGGTTGCCAACAGGCGTGTCTGAAATGGCAGGGGAAGCAGGCGTAGCTCCCAGCCCCATTATATTCCCAACATGTCATCCCCTTGGTGGGGGGATGGCACCCATCCGATCAAAAGGGGTCAGTGATGGGGACCACCCCACCTCTAACCAAGGCATGGCTGCTACATTGCTTGTGCACTCAAACCATAGGTCGTGTGCATACCTGTCCCACCTGAGCCAGGGGGTAATGGAGGCCCATTTCCGGAAAGCCTCATCATAGCAGGGCCAGGCCCCAGAATTTCCAGTATCAGAAGCCCTCTGAACTATATCTTGATACTTAATTAGTTCGGTGGCCCACTCTGGGGACATCTGCAACATGACACCCATAAGTACTGAAAAGGCTGCCAACCATTAGATCAGTTAGGGTCTGGCTTGGGCCTTTTGAACTTTTCTTTGTCCCTACTCTCTTCCTTAGAGTTGGGGTCTGGGATGGGGTCACTAAATAGGAGAGAGGATTCATCAATATCTCCCCCCTTCCATATTTTATCCCTGGTGGCCTGCATTAGGTGGGCCCCGATTGGGGTGTTCACTTCCATGTATCCTCCAGCTCACAGGGGCATCTCCTGAGCCATGGGGAAAGGCAGCTGTCCCGGTGTGGCCTGTTGTCCTGATTGTGCCCACACTTCGGCAACCTACCTGCAACCCACCCCACATTGGCAAGCCATGTAGCGCATGTCCATGGTTGCACACACACACACCCCGGGGGGGCCTGGGCCCAACTGTGAGGGCCACAGCACCCAGGACCTGACCCAGCCCAGCCTCTGCTGGGGACCTGCTCAGGTGGGCTGCTTGGGCCATGGCCGGCACAGGACCCACTGCAGGCGGGCTCCCACTCCCATGGGTGTGTCTCATGGCAACACCTACCTGGGCTTAGTCATGGGTATTCATGCTGGTAGCGTGGACTGAGCATGTGTGATGCTGAGGGTTCTGGCTCAGTGTCTTGCACCGGTGCCTCGCCTGGCTGTGGCCGGGGATGCCTGCCCACTAATGCTCGCACTGTGGCCTTGATTGACTCCATCCTCCTGGCAAAGTCCTGCAGTTGTTCTAGGATCACACACGATGGATCGTTTCTCGGGCGGCACCTGGGCGGTGTCTCGTCACTTTAGCTCTTGGGAAACAAATTGCGCCATTGATCCATGCTTCCTTCTCCTCGGTCCTCTTCAGCATGACTGGCCAGACTCAGCCATGCCCCAAAATGGCGCCCGGTCCTGCCTCGCGAGACTTGGCTTTGCACCTCCTTCCATCCACGGCGCCACCCACAGCTTCTCTTGCCTTCATCCTCCAGGGGGCAGGGCAAACCCCACTCCCTCATATGCTGCCCCACCCCTGAGTAAAGGGGGGCTCATGGGGAACAGTGATTCTTAGATTCAGTGTCCCATGTCAGTTGTTTTAATAAGTTCATAATTTGTCCTATGCATACAGAAATTCATAGACATATCCTCAACTGAGCATGGAGACAATAAAACAGTCTATTAACTCCTATTGTTTATTATTAATGACTTGCTCTCTCCCCCCCCAATTTTTTTTTTTAAAGTATCTTATGTGGAAGAAAGAACAACTATGTAAAATATTTCCCAGAAGGAGTAAACCAATGTACAGGAATAAATTACTGAATGCAATACACAGTTTTGAAAATAGTTCTCGGTAATGTATCTGAGCCTACTCAGAACTGACCAGCAAGCAAGTAATCTACTATCTCTGCCAGCTAATGGCTTTTATCTGACAAGAGTCAGCATGAAAGCAAGTCATCAGCAAAACTTTGACATGTGTCAAAAGGAAGCCAGGTGGATAATGCACTACAGAAGACCATTAGAAATTAAGAGATGATGGTCAAAAGCATGAAAGAGGAATGTGTATCAGTTTGTTTATGTATTAGAATAGTGTATCAGGACAAGCTATGTGTTCAGATCACATACATTTAAAATTGGGTTCTCTCAGTTCTCTCATGTTGGTGCTGTACTGGTGTAATGTCAAATCAAACAGACAGGTTTCTGTCCCATAACTACTATGCACCAGCCCCTTACAGTGGGACTGAGCATCAGAGAATAATGCCACATCCATTTAAATAAAATTTACAACTCAAGTGTTGAATAGAAGTAGTGCCATACTAGGTCAGACCAGTGGTCTATCAAGCCCAGCAACTGTCTCCAACAGTGACCAATCTTGGCCTCTTGGAAGAAGTACCCAAACAGGTCACAATGGAATGATCCATTCCATATTGTTCACTCCCAGCTTCCAACAGTAAGAGATTACATTCCCAAAACCTACCTGACTAATAGTTGCTAATGGATCTATCCTCCAGAAACTTGACCAATCCTTTCTTAAACCCAGCTGTACTACTTGTCTTTACCACATCAACATTATTGGATTTTGTTGGTATGAGCATGGGGGTGGAGGGAATGGAGGAGAAAGAGGTACATTAGCACCACCTTCACCCTGAATTCAAGGTGCAGGGGAAACTCCCTTCTTTAATTTTATCACTGTTCCTAGTAAGGTATATTAGTGCATCAGTCCCGTAGAGAAAGAAACCGACCTTTAACAACAGATCTCCTTTAGCTTTGTGGAATATTCCCCGAGATGGGCATGGGAGGTTTTGCCTTTTCATCTCACTTCCAGTGATGGTGTTTTCTGCACACCTCAGTCTTTTTAATTCTCACCAACATCTGTCAGGGGATGGGGCACAAGGGGGCACAGGCCAAGGAGTGGATACCCAAAAGGGACTACACTGTGAGGGGTTGTGGGGTCAAAGGAACAGAAAGGAACTATGATGCAACATAAGCAGGTAGAAGGGGGAACGGGTAGAGCGGAGCAGGGAGCAACAAGGAAACCTCTCAGCTGTTCTCCACTCTCCTGGAGACTGAATGCTCAGCACGAGCACCAGGCACGCTGGCCTATGAAGGTGGATGGCTCATCACTGAGGTCAATAGGGAAGGGTTGGGGAACCAGGAAAACAATAAAGACCTAGAAGCAAGGAATGAGAGAACTAGGGCTAGGGGAGCATTAGAGAGCAAGGGGAGCACTAGAGAACGAGAGACAAGAGACAAAGGGACCAGCTAGAGAGCTATACAGAGCGATAAAGAACAAGAGACTAGACACAAAAGACCCAGAACTCGGAAGGCACTGGGAAGCAAGGAAAGCAATAGGGAGACAGAGGCAAGATACTAAAGACCCAGAGCTAGGACAGCACTGGGAAACAGGGAGACAATAGAGAACAAGAGCTAAGGGGCCCAGGAACCAACGCTAAGGAAGCAATGGGGAAACAAGAGTCCAGAGACTTAGGAATGAAGGCCAGAGGAGCACTGGGGAACAATAAGGGCAAAGAGGAACAGAGACAAGGACCTAGAAGCCTAGGCTATGAGGGCAATGGGAAAACAGGAGCCAAGAGACTAGGACCCAAGACTAGGGGAGCGAAGGAGAACAAGGATCAAGGGGTTCAGTAGCCATACTACATGAACACAAGAAGCCAACGTAACAAGAACAACAAGGCATAGGGCAACATAAGCAACAAGGAACCAGGAAAGTCAAGGGAAACTATGAACAAGGGCCATGAGACCAAAGATGGGGGAAGAGCAGGGAACAAAGGGAGCAACAAGGAACTACCAGGAACAGGGGCCAAAGACACAAGGCAACAGGAGAAACTATGGCTATAGTCCTATAAACATGGGCAAGGCCAAAGGCAGGAACAGCTAACAGAGTGGGGAAACCTAGACCTTACAAGGGAGAGGGGGAGGGGAATCCCCACATAAGGCAGACTGCAGAAGGAGACAGAACTGACTAAGAGACAGCTAACAGGGAACAGGAGTCACAGAGACAAGGGAAGCAGAGGTACCAAGAGGGAAGAGGAACAGGCAGGGGCAGAAGGAGAGGGAAACCTGAAAGTAGACCAAGAGCACAAAGGGTGAAGCAAGCAACAGGATCACAGCCAAGAGCTGATGTCCCACTGCTTGCAACTGTTCCCATCAGGTCTTTTATATTACTGGGAACCAATGAGGAGTCCAGGAGGGAGGAGTCAAACAGGGCAGGGCACCAGGCAGACAGGAGGAGAGTAGCACCAAGCCCAGCTACCCTAGAGCACTGGGGAAACTTCCCTACCTACCAAAGTCAGGGTTGCAGGTTCAAGCCTGCACCCTGACAGCATCCTGGTCTACAAGGTAAGGAACCAAAAGCTGCTCCCTTATTTTGCAAATAAACTAACAGAGATGTAATACAAGGACACAGTGAAGATTAGAACCTAGGACTCTCAGCATGGTTGTTCCAAACCATGAGACAACCACATCACTAATGCTGCTACAGCATCCTAATACAGTTATTTAACTGTTGGGCAATATGTGAAGACCTCTCATGACGGAGTTAAAAAGTGTAACTAGCTGTACTTCAAGTGGTAGAGTTTTCAACAGGAAATCTGAAGATCATGAGTTCAAGTTTGGCTTATGTATATGCTCATTAAACGTTTGCTTTTTGAGAACAGGGGCAGGATATGGAGGAGGTAAGGTTTGACTCTTCTAGCCGTTTGACTGAGACTCCCATTTTGGCCTATGGGAGTCTCGGAGTCAATCCACAATAGGTGGCAACCCTTATGAGGGTGCAACTGTCCTCTGTCAGTTTGGTTCATTGTGACTCCACTGGGTATGACAGAGGTTAGACAGAGTTTAGATGTGTGGCTGGCAGAACTGCTCGTTGGGCTGCCCCGGGGTGAAAAATCGCAGGTGACATGGCCCAGGTCAGGTCAGATCAGAGCACTGAACTGATGTGCCCACTGCCAGGGAGTTGTCCTGCCGCCAACACAGGCTGGGTAGGCCTGGGAGCACAATAAATGTGCAGGCGGCCAACCCCGCCCACCCCCTGCTCCCGGTGCCCTGCCCCCCACCATGATGAACAGCCCTGGAAGTCAATGAGACACAGCCATGGTGGCCCCTGGCCCGGGGTTGGTATATCATACAGGGACAGGTGTGTTAGCCCACTCCGGCCCAGTTAGGTGAGCCATAGCCCAGGCTGTGACTTTGGAGATTTGCTGAGGTCACAACCCAGGCTAGCCACCAACACAGCCCAGGTGACCAGCATCTGGCAGCACCTGCACACACATGCAGATGGGTTCCAGGCTACATTGGGTCAAAGTGAGCAGCAGCAGGCGAAAGCTGTGTCTCTTTTTACCCAGAGTCAGAAAGGAGAGACAGAGAGTCTCTGCATTTAAAATGGAGGATATTACTGACGTCTCTGAAAATGTAAGTAATGTTTGTTCACACAATATTAGACTCTGCATTCCCTGTTTGTTAATAATCTGAATGAAATGATAAATAGAATTATTCCCTTAATAAAAACTTGTTGCTGTGAAATACAGCTTTTCTGTGCTAACATCTGAAATTTTCCCAGATTACTTTGATTTCCATCATTATGCCTCCTCTCACCTCTTAGCAACAATTAAGCTACAAAAAAAAGGTTGTGCATATAAGTGGTCCCACTATGAATTGACTTGCTAGGTTTTTAGTAGCATAGATGATGATGAATTAATTTGTTATTCATGGAACACTTCTATGCGGCCTACAGTAAGGATTCCCTTGTAACCTGCCATCCTCACAATAAAAATCTAACCAAAAAAGAGGGAGGAGTCTGTATGTTACTTTAAATAATGAGATAACAAAGAAGCTGAATTACCACCATAAATTAACAGTTGCAGTCGGGTAAGCATCTATTCAGCCAGCCACTGGGGCAATACCAAACACAGCCAATTTATTTTTTATTTTAATTGTTTCTGAATCCTAAAATGCTTTAAGACATAAAGCCTTGCCCCACATCTGGGAGTGGAAGCAAACGTTGGCGAATTTGGTGAGGATGAATGAAACAGCAAGTGTCACCTGCAAATTAACTTCCTTCTGTGCTCACAGAAGCATCACAGTAATATGCATTGGTTACCTGGATTAGGAAAGTGTAGCTCTAGGGAAGGAACATACATACAGTGGGACCAATCCAAAGGCCCATGGATCCTGTATGCATCTGCCCACACAAAACCTTGCGCACCTCCATTGCTGGCATACTGTGCTACATGGACGGAGGTCCATGGGCCATCAGATTGGCCCCACTGTTATCTTGCGATGGGTTGACGCCGGCAATCTGCGTTGTAGAGGAGGATCTCTGGTGGCAACATGCCTTTGGTAGTACAATTCCTACTGTAGCACATACGATGCACTGTGGGCATGGAGCCTCCATGTGGATGCCTTAGACTCTTCCCAAATTATGGATTCTGTGGGCTTTACTTCATGCTGCTGGGGCATAGCAAGTCTGTTGAGGTCTCTGGATCAGGTCTCATTTATGGGCCCCCTAAGGGCAAGTGGGTGGGGTCTACATGGTGTGAAGGCAGGGGGTGGGATCTCGGGGAAAGATGGGGCATATCTTGGTGGCGTGAGAGCTTTCACTTCAAGCTGTTGCTGCTGAAGATGAATCCCAGCTTCAATGCGGAAGACTGGAATAGATCTCAAGAGATTATCCAGTCTTGTGTTTCTAAACCTAAACCTATGAGTGGCAACCCAAGATATGTTGCTAGAATGTTGCTGAGGTTCACCTCAGCCCAGATCTCCTCAACTTCCAACGAAACTGTAAGACTTCTGTCAAATGTTTGGTGGGGATGGGTTAGTTGGGTTGGGGAGGAGGAAGTTTTTTTTTCCGTATTTATGCACAGACCTGTTTTATATGTTTTACATATGCTGTTTTATATTTATATTGCCATTTTTGATATTGTTGTTTTATTGTAATTTATATCGAAAGCCACCCTAAGTCACCATTGGGGAGAGGGGCATGGAATAAATAAATAAATAAATAAATAAATAAATGTATCAAAGTCTTGCAAAAAGAATGCCTCTGCAGTCTGGCAGCATGTTTATTGGGTTGTGTCCGGCCAAAAGGTTTACAAATTGTTCCTGTACCTGAAGGGCTGATCTAGTCCATCCACTTGCAGAAAAGCAGGAAACATTCTATTAAACCATCCCTGGCAGAAGTTTATCTAAACTGTTCAAAAGAAAAAAAAATCCATTGATGAAGAGTCTACGCACTTCCCCAATCGCTTGTTCCACTGCATATTATTCTTATAGTTTGAAACTGTTCCTAATATTTTTGTTATATTCCTTCCTGCAACTTCAGTCGATTATTCCTTGTTCTACTTTGGGTGAGGCCACATGAGCGAGGGCCCAATCCCCATGCGGCCCTGTGGCGTGCAGTCACAGCCACCACATTGTGGGGCCAGCACAGGGATCTGGGCACACAATCGTCCCCCTCAGCCCCTCGGTGAGGAACAGGGCAGTCAGGCCATTCTTGGAGCTCCCACGCATTCGCTGCACAAGTGGACACCTGGCCCTGCCCCACCTCCTTCCCCAGCCTGACTGAGGCCATTTTTAGACATTCTGGCAAGCTAGCAGATTTAAAAATCTGCTTTTATAAACCTCGTGTGGGTGGGCATTTAGATGCACCGAAGTCACCCGACTGCCATTGGGAACAGCAGTGCCGGGCGACTTGTGCATTTTTAAAAAAACTGGATTTGTCAACCCTCAATATCAAGGCTTGACAAATCCAATTTCAAAAATAATGTGCAAGCCTCCCAGCACCGCTGTTTCCAATGGCGACCGGGCAACTTACAGTGCTCCTAAACACCAGCCGCATGGAGTATATAAAAGCAGATTTTTAAATCCGCTAGATTGCTGGCACATCTAAAAACAGCCTGAGACCTCACCCCAGCTGTGATGTGGTGATAGCGCCTGCTGCTCCATGTCCCACAGTGGTGCTCCCCATGTGGCAAGGCAAGCACATCTCCTCCACACGAGTAGTCCCGCCTTGGGCAGGCTGATCCACATGCATCCTCAGAATTTTTCCGAGGATGCATCATGTAGCAGCCAGCTGCTCCTCCCGCCCTCGTGGGGTCACCAGTCATACGATGCACTACATCACATGGCCCAGATGCCCAAAGCATGGTAGCCTCCCCTGCCTGTCTCGTCTGGCTGCACTCTGTGTCTAGTAAGAGAACAATTGATTTCTATCCTCTTTCTACATTTAACACATTTGAAAACTTATGTCCCTCTCAAGTCTCCTCATGACTGAACATGCCCAGTTCCTTCAGCAGTGGATTGCAGGGGAGAATGTGGACCCTGCTAACATTTCTGTAAGGAGGTTTGAGATGCTATTGAGAATCCCCGTGGGTTCTGCAAATGGGTCTAGCCAATCTCTCTCTTCCTCTGCAGGCTCTAGTTGTTTTCAGTTCATCACTTCAAATACCTGCACTAACGGCTGTTCACCATGAGGAACTCTTTCATGGCTGAACTGAGAAGTTAGAGGGGTGGGGTGGGGAAATAAACGGAGCCAGGTAAGGCAGATTTTTAGGTGGGCAGGAGACACCAGTGGTTTGATGGATGCTTTCCCTGCCTCACAGAATGGCCATTGGTCTGATAAGGATAATAAATATAGAATTTAAGTGAAATAAAAAGAGCAGTCTGAGAAATTCTCTCCCAACGTTCTCTGTAAAGCACCAGGTACATCGCTGGTGCTATATAATAATTAATAATTAATATATCTTAGACCAACTGTTTTTGGTGGAAATAAGCAAGCTTTCGGGCCACACAGGGCCCTTCCTCAGGCATGTAGCATGCAGTGTTCCTAGGAAGCATACCAGTTGTTTACACTGCAAATACCGGATATGAGTTTCCTTTGTCATTTCTTGAACTGGGCTTGATTTCCCACTTTAATCATTTCCTAGCAGCACTCCACTTCAAAGGGCCCCCTGGAGTGCAAAGCTTGAGCTCAACTGAGCCTCCCTGAGTCATGCTAGCTATGCCACTCTCATACTTCTTCCATAATGGGGGGAAACAATACTCATTCAACAGAAGAAAGAGATTCAGACAGCCAAAGAAAACTCAGAGTTTCTAGTCACCTGTAGGAAAACAGCCTACATAAGAAACAATTTGACCCATACGTTTTGAATTTGGGGACAATGAACAGGAGTTTATTTGGTTCCTTTAATAGAAACCATTACACAGACTGACTAATGAAAACAGAGATCTTTTTGTTTTTCATTAACTTTTCCTCTCAAATCAAGATTTTGAACATCAATATAAACTTGCCTGCTTATACTGTTTTTACAGAAGTTTCGGAAACCTGAAGCCACTTACAGAGAGATGTATTTAGAAAATAGCTAAATGATTATGAAACCCTACTCTTAAAGATTCCTTGTACAAAATTATTCCATTTCCTACTTCAAAACTGATTGCCTACAAGAGGTTTAGGGAACCTTTTCCTTCACATGGGCCACTTTGAAAATTAGTACTAGCTCCACAGGACAGATAGGAATTGGGAGTAGGGATGTGTCTGCGAGGAACCACCCCCCTGACGACATCCACGCCACACAGCTTCTTCCGATCCCCTCTTCCATCACCGCCGGACACTACCCAATCGCTCCTGCGACACCCACTGGCCTGATCTGCTGCAGTGACTGTTGCCACCTAGGATGCCTCCCCATATTTCCCTCGCTCCCTCACCCCCTTCTTCTCTCCTTCTCACCCTGCTGCTGGCTCCCCTGCTCCTACCTCTCTCTCCTCCAACAGCCTTTGTCCAACCGGTCTACCCCTTATTCTCGCTCGTGCCTATTCCCCCTCCTTCCCCTCACCCCCCCTTACCCATTCCCTGCAAGCCCCCCCTCCCCTCCACCGCCCCTCATCTAATCCCAGCACACCCAGACACTCCACATCCCATTGTGGCCAGTGTGAGGCCGGTGCAAAACCCATTCCCTGCAAGCCCCCCTTCCCCCTCCCCCTATCCAAGCCCTGCAAACCCAGCCGCTCCGCATCCCCCGACCCACTTCTTCCTCGCCGCCTTTCCCAATGCGTGCTCGTCGTTCCCCAAATACTTCTGTCTGCCCTCCTCTGCAGACTGCTGCAACTAACCTGATTGTAACCAAGCCAAGCACACGCACCTGAGACTTTGCAGCCGCCTGAATGTTTGTTTGTTTTCTCCAATGTCTCCCCCACTGTCCCCTCTCCCTGTCTCCCCCTCCTTGTCTTTTAGATTGTAAGCCATAGGCAGGGACCGCGTCTATTTCTACGTTCTGTAAAGCGCCAGGTACACGACTGGCACTATACAAATGTTTATAATAAAATAATAATAATAATGATGATGATGATGAGCTCAGGATAGGGGAAGAAAGAGGTTGGCCCAGATCATAGATCCATCCCGTATTTTTAAGTGCATACCCTCATCTCCACTTCTTTCCACTGATCTCACTCTTTTAGTGCTTCAGGATAATGGCTGGATTCATGGGCCAGATCCAAGAACTGGAAAGGAGCCAAATTAAAAAGCTGCAAGCTGAATTTGGAACATGGGATTGAAGCCACCCACCGCTGACTAATCAGTTGGGTGAATGGGGAAAGCAAATCCTTGATGTGACCTAGGCTTTGCTGCTGGTATAGCCTTTTCCTTCAACCACATATTATGAGTGAAAATGAATCTAAGAAAGGCTAATTTGACCAGATTCTGATCTTATATGGTGTAAATTGCGTTTACACATTCTTACCTTCTTATACATTTTCCAGCCTTTCCTCCAACATCTAAGAAACATTGGTTTACACCTCCTTGCACGTCCTTACACTGACTCACTCATTTTCCAACATATGAACATAGGAAGTGTCCTACTGGGTCAGGCCAATGTTCCATTGAGCCCAGCATCCTGTTCCCAAAAGTGGCCAGTCTCAGTCACTTGGGAGAAGTACCCAACAGGTCATAATGGTGCAAGACATTCCCTGTTGTTCACTCCCAGCTCCTGACAGTCAGAGATTACATCCCCCAAATCTACTTAGCTAATATCCATTAATGGACCTTAGAAGAACTTACCCTCCAAGAACTTACCCAATCCTTTTTAAAACACAGCTACATCATTGGCCTTGACCACATCTTCTGGCAACAATTCCACAAGTTAATTGTGTGTTGAGGGAAAAATACTTTCTCTTATTTCTTTTAAATCTGCTGCCAGTTCGTTTCAAGGAGTGTCCTCTAGTTTTATACTATTTGAGAGGGTAAATTACTGCTTCCTATTTACATGTTCCACACCATACATGATTTTATAAACTTCTATCATTCCCCCTCAGTTATCTCTTCTCCAAGCTGAAGTGACCTAACCTATCAAGCCTCTCCATGTACAGAAGGCATTCCATACCCATTATCATTTTTATTGCCCTTCTTTGCACTTTTCCTAGTTCTACTATATCTTTTTTGAGATGGGGAAAACAATACTGCACACAATATTCAAGGTGAGGTTGCACCATAAGTTTACAGGTCTCCACAAGTGATAAATGCAACTTTGTAATTTGTTTTTCAGGTGCTAATTGAGTGAAAGATGATGTATTCATAAACAAAAATAATGCATGTCAAGCAAAACAGCTACCACCACCATATAGGACTTTCACCAGTTCCTCAGTGTGTAAGGTATTTACATGACTTACACCTTATCGAGCTCCTCATGAACTAGAACTACATTACTTACATATGGCCAGGGACCCATATTCACTTTATTATCACCATTGCCAGCAACGGAGAAAATGCAGTCAGCATGGGTTCCCGCATATAACAAAACATATATTTTAATGGGATGTAGGTACATATCATGCCACTTTACATATTTTCTCTGAATTTGGCTTTGTATGTTTTGCAGCTGCATTGAAATGATGCATCTATAACAACAGGTTTTGATGCATTTAAGAAAGAAGACACTTGTAGGTAGAATCCTATAAGAGGTAGCAATTTGTTATCAAAGTCATTTATAACTCAGTAGAGAAAGTGTCACCTATGTATGCAGTATTGCTAAATCCAATCACTTAGGTTCCTAAATGTCATGACATTGTGTAAAAATACAGTAGAAACCTTCTTATCCAGATACTTTCTTATTCTAAAAATGTCTTATATCTTCTGAAGCTCTCAAGCATGCTGTGTTACTGTTACAATATAGTAGAACACACACACATATGCACACATCCCCTCATGCACACAGTTATTTGGTCTCCTCTTTAATTCGCTCAAAAGGCATGCTCCCCAAGGGTGTCTGGATAAGGAAAGTGGATAAGTTTGTGTCTGGATAAGGGACACATACATACACGCACACACTTTCAGTGTTCAGAGCACTTTACTATCTTTATCTCCTTCACCCTCACCACAATCCTGTGAGTTAGACTATTTATTGATGATGATGATGATTGATTGATGATTGATTTCCTTTTTTAGAAATGGGTAACTGAGCCTGAGAGATAGTGACTTGCCCAGTGCCAGCCAAGTAAGTTTTCAGCTAACACAGGCTTTCAGCTTTCTCCAGTTCCAAGTCCAACACCTTAGCCGCCACCAGGCTGCACTGACTCTTAAAATGGCTCCTTTTCATTTATAAGATTAGACTACATTAGAGGAGGATTTGTCTTGCCTGGCTAGTGGCTAATGGAGAGGCTCATCCTGTCAGGTGGAGTATTTTACTACCACTGCTAAAGAGGATGACTAGATTGCCAACTGTGCCCAGCAAGCAGACCTCCCAGGTATTGGGAGCCAGAGGTTAGCCAGAGCTTCCTGTTGTGACTTCTTGTTGAGGCTAGACTGCCTCAAGCTCCATCCTGATTCAGTGAAAGCCTATTGGTAGCTGGGGGGGGGGAGCAGTGGTGCCATCAGGGTAAGTCCTGGGTGTGTAAGTGCTGGGCTCCCAAGCCTGGCAGGGGCCCCCAAGCAGTAGCACTGCTGAACCCGGAGCTAAGACCATTGCTTAAATTAAGCCACACTTCCTCATAGGGTGGGCTGGTCAGATATGCAAATTTTAGAGGACACTTATGAGAAATACAGGTTGCAGAGATGCATTAGAGCCAAAAGCCAATACAGCCCTGCAACCTGTATTTCTCATAAGTGTCCTCTAAAATTTGCATATCTGGCTACTCTACTTCCTGGTCTGGGACACTGTGTTACTAACTGGCACTTTGCCTTTGGAGCTACTGTGTTGCGCGGAGGATCCGGTCATCGTCACACAGGTTCAACTTGACTAGTGGGGGCGGGGGGAGAGTGAGGAGGAGGCGGAGGCAGGGTAGGCAGGCTTTTAGCATTCTCTCTTTCTGCACCTGCCTGGGTGGGGAACCTGATGCCATTTATGGTCTGGCTCACTAGAGACTGACTTCTTGTTGTTGTTGTTGTTGTTGTTTGGGAGGGGAGGTTACCTCTGGCTGCCTCACTCTGCCACTGTGCCTGTGTGCTGTGTGAGGCTGCCTTGGCTCCTGGGGCTTGTTTAGCCAGCCAGCTGAACTAGCTGCTCAGCTTCAAGGGCTGACTCATGGCCAGGGGTGGATTGGGAAATCAAAGTGGCCCGGGAAAATATAGTCTTAGTGGTCCTGTGCCAGCGGCTTTGCCGCCAGCATGCCAGACACGGGCGAAGGGGGCGTGGCTTGGGGGCATGGCTTGGGCGCGTGCAGAGTGCACCAGATTTGGGGCCTATCAGAACTGAGTTCCCAGGCTCAGATCCTCAGCAGCCTGGCAGGGGTGAGTGGGAGGTTATGGGGGGCTGGCAGGGGGGAGACTGCCACTGGTGGGGGTACTGGCCCTCATTTCAGTGCTCTGGCTCCCCAAATCACTCCATTTCAGTGCTCAGTGGCCCCCAACCAAAAATCACTCTGTCCCTTGCTATGCATCCTACAGTAAGGCTTCTTCATTCCTACACCAGCTGCACTAGTATTCCACAGGCCCTGTGTTTATCTTAGCAAAGGGCAGACTAAGGGGAGAATTGATACCAGACTTCCAATATCTACATTATTGTATATTAAGGCATCATTCCTTGCACCTGTAGTAACGCTGCACTGGAACACACAATTAAAGAACAGCCTTGAAGGAATGCACTCTTTCTGCTAACGCAGAGCTGCCTTCTCACACAACATTCCTACCACTCAGGATTAGCTTAGCAAAGAGAAGACTAAGCGGAGAATTTATACCATTCCTACCACTCAGGTTTAGCTTAGCAAAGAGCAGACTAAGGGGGAAATTGATACCAGACTTCCAATATCTACATTATTGTACATTAAGGCATCATTCCTTGCCTGTAGTAATGCTGCACTGGAACACAATTAAGGAACAGCCTTGAAGGAATGCACCCTTTCTGCTAACGCACAGCTGCCTTCTCACACAACATTCCTGCCACTCAGGATCTAAATCCCCCATTCCTTCATTCCTACACCAGCTGTTACCCTCTATTAAACATATTAAATTCATTATATAAACATTTA
>QEPC01007516.1:159182-170554 GCA_003113815.1 Sphenodon punctatus
CCCCCCCCCCAAGACCCAGGCCCCGACCCAGCCGGCCCAGCCCCTGGCCCCCCAAGAGCCAGGCCCTGGCCCAGCCAGCCCAGCCTCCGGCCCCCCAAGAGCCAGGCCCCAGCCCAGCCGACCCATCCCCCCAAGAGACAGGCGCCGACCCAGCTGGCCGAGCCCTAAAACCTTTGTCAGCAGTTCCCTCTCTCTCCTTTTAGATGTATCATCAAAAAGTGCATAACCAGGCATCACAACAGGACATATTACTCTTGCTATACAACATTAGAATTTATTGAAGTTTAAGTTTTTGCCAGGGAGTGACATGTGTGTGTGTGTGTGAGTGAGAGAGAGAGAGAGAGTCCCAAAACCCAGAGCCACCCCATGGAGTCCCCACGGAGCAGCCACCACTGTAAACAGTGGAGGAGACCTTCACATGGGCAGCTCCTGTCCGCAGTTCATGGGATTGCTCCAGCCACTACAGATGGTGCTAGTACATTCCCTCTCTCCACCCCCAGCCACCTGCCAGTGTCTGTAGTAATGGTAAGTGATACATTTGTTTACATATTTATACACTGTAACTGTAAGTGGTACATTAGATTACATATTGATACTTTTTATCTGAGCAATTGTATAAGTTAAAGATGGTAAGTTTAAGCGAAGGTGGTTACAGTGATACATGTCATTGGTACAGTCTGTGGAATGGAACTGCCTCTCTGGGGGCAGGGAGAGAAGAGTGATCATCTGAGGTAACAGCCTCAGACTGATCTGAGGCAATGTCTCTCTTTGTACCACAGAAATTTGTGTTATGTTTATAACAAAACATTTTGGACTTATACAGAGAAATCTAGTTTGCTGGGGAGAATTACATTTTGGTAACAGAGGTTGATTTTGAGCTGTTGATAGTCTGCACTAAAGGTCAATTGAGTGACCGAGTCCAAGAAGCAGCTTCCCTGACAACAAAGTCCAGTGGATCAGACAACCAGTAACTGGCAGTTACAGTCTCCTAACTGTCACCAAAAGGTAGCCCTATTTAGAGCGCGTTCCAATAGTCCAGTCTTGAGATGATGAAGGTATGGATGAGGGTGGCCAGGTCAGTGTCAGAAACATACGGCCAAAGCCGTCACACCAGATGTAACTGACAAAATTCTCCTCTTGCCACGGCCTCCACCTGGACACCCAGATGCAGACGTGATTCAAGGAGCACCCCCAGGCTATGGACCTGAGGAGCCAAAGGAGGGCAGATCCCATCAATGACAGGTGCCACCACTCCCTTGGCCCTACCCACCAGCATCACCTCCATCTTGTCAGGATTCAGCTTCAGACAATTCACCTCATCCAGTCCCCTACAGCCACCAGACACCGGATAAGCACCAAGACTGCCAGGTCTGGGTCAGTTGAAAAAGACAGGTAAAGTTGGGTGTCATCAACATACTGATGGCACCGTACACCAAACCCTCAAATGACCTCACCCAATGGTTGCATATACACATTGAACAGGAGAAGGGACAGAATAGAACCTTGTGGGATCCACACATCAGGTTCCGGGGAGAAGTTGAACAATCCCCCAGCACCACACACTGAGTTCTTCTGGCCCAGAAAGAGCCAAACCATTCAAGAACAGTTTCGCCCACCCCAGCTTGGTCCCGCAAGCGAGTCACCAACATCTCAGGATCAACGGTATCAAATGCAGCTGAAAGATGTAACAGGATCAACAGGGTCAAACAACCCTGGTTCAACTCACAGTGAAGGTCATTGACAAAGGCCACAAGTGCAGTCTCAGTGCCAAAACCCCGATGAAAGTCGGAATGCGAGAGATCCAGATGACAGGGTCCAGATGCCCCTAAAGTTGCCAAGCCATGACCTATTCCATAACCTTCCCTAAAAACTTAAAAGGGAAAGTTAGAGACAGGCTGATAGCTGGCCAGGGAGTCAATGTCCAATGATGGCTTTTTAAGCAGAGGCCGTACCGCCTTCTTGAGGTAGTCCACCACCCTGCCCTCCCTAAGGGAAGCGTTGACCATCCCAGCCACCAACAGCTCCAACATCTTCTGGCTGCCGTTAACTGGCCAGAATGGGCATGGATCTAATTCACAAAAGGTAGCCCTGACCACCCCCAAGACATCCGCCACATCAGCGGGCAATACCCACTGGAATTGATCCCACAAAATAGGACAAAATGGGGTCTCTATTACCTCTGGTTCTCCCATTGCCACAAATGCAGTGTCAAGGTCATGGTGAATTCAGGCAATTTTATCTACAAAACAGTCAACAAAAGTATCACAGCAAACACTGGAAAGTTCCAGTTCCAGACGGAGGGAGGCCGGACTGACCAGTCACCTCACCACCCGGAAAATCTCAGCTGGATGTGACTTTGCAGATACTATGAGTGCAGCAAAGAACCTCTTCTTTGCTTCCCGCATGGCCACCACATAGGTACGTAAATTGACTCTATGTTGCAGTTGGTCGACTTCAGCACGAGAACAGCACCACCACTGCTGTGACCGCCACCCTTCTCATTTCATCCACTGCAGATCCACCATAAACCAGGGAGACCTGCGGTGTTGTCGATCAGGAAGTGGACGCCTAGGAGCCATTCAGTCAATGGCCTGTTAGCAATTGCCCAAATTGAAGGTAATCCTAATTCTTACTATCATAAGAAGGATGCTACAGAACTATATCGTAATTTAGCTACAGCATCTCAAAGCCCCAAAGAAACACCTCAGGATTTCCTGATAAAAGCAATGGATTTGTGACCAAAAAAATAAATCAAATTGTTTGCCTCACAAGAAACTTGGCTCCACTCAAACATGATTCTTTTCTAGTACAGAGCATTTTCTTCATCCAGTTTCCACAGGTTTATTTATTAATTTATTTATTTTTAAAATGTATAATCCGCCCCTCTTGCCACATGCAACCCGGGGCGACTAACAACATCAAAATACACAATAAAATAGCATAAAACATAATAAAACATCAATTAAAAAGGGAAAATAAAAAGCAACCTCCTCCCTCACCAACCCTTACCCACCCCTAACTCTCTCCCTCGCCAAATGCCTGACGGAACAGCCAGGTCTTACACCTCCTTCGAAAAGCTGGGAGGTCCGAGGCCAGATGGGCCCCCACTAGGAGAGAGTTCCAAAGGTGCAGTGCGGCCACTGAGAATGCCATATTCTGTGTGGCCCCCCGGAAGACCCAAGGGACCTCCAGTGTGGTGCCCCCGGACAACCGCAGGGGCCAGTCCAGGACCCAGGGAGTGAGGCGATCTTGCAAGTAGACAGGGCCCAGACCATGTAGGGCTTCATAGGTAAAAAAACAACACTATGAATTGAGCCCAGAAGACTATTGGCAACCAGTGCAGAGACCGGAGCACTGGTGTAACGTGCTTCCGGCAACTCAGTCCCACTAACAGCCTGGCTGCCGCATTCTGCACCAGCTGCAGCTTCTGAGTCATCATCATAGGTCGTCCCACGTAGAGTGCGTTGCAGTAGTCTAGGTTTTCAGGATAATACTATGTGGACTGTGAAGTTGTCCTACTTGCAGGATAGTTCAGTTACAGATGCAATTTTGTTTTTTGGTTTTAAAAAAAAGAACTAGATATTGTCACTAGTTGGGAGAGGAAAAAGTAACAAGAGATACAAAAAGTTTCCTGCTTTTAAAATGGGTGGTTAGTAAATGGTTAAAAAAATACTTGTATTATGCACCAACATTCACTATCTATACAGGTAACAATACACTAACATACATTCTTACCTCAGCAAAGTTGAATGCTATAGGTCAATGGTGGATGACAAAGATGGCAAATTTTAATTTTAACATTTGTTATAGGCCTGGCAATATTAATGCTGATACTCTCTCTTGTATGCCACTTCCATTAGAACACCTCATGGAAAAATGTACTAAAAAACAGCCATAAATGCAGTAAGTGCAGTGTTAAAAACTGTAAAAGCTCAAGAAAATAATCTCATACCTTGGATCACTGCTATTACCATGGACACTGCCGCACTAAAAGGAGTTGATTGCATGGATGGATTACCAGTGCTTCAATCCCTTTGTCGGCAAGATTTGCGTGCTGCACAGAAAAGTGACCCAACAATACAAGAAGCAAAGGCTGTTTTCAAACGAGTGCACCTCTCCTCTGCCACCGCACACGTGTGTGGTGGGTGCCCATGCGAACGCCACCCGTGGTGAGTGGAGGATGGGTGGGCGCCCGCACTCCACCCACTTCCACCCATCACCCATGCACGGAGCAACAGGCTCCAATTCTGGTTGCTCCATGCATGGAGATGGATTTGTGCCCATGGGAATGGGCACACAGCTATCTGCATCCACCATGAGCACACACCCATCCCCCAACCCACTGTGGCCTGTTTGAAAAAGGACAAAGTCCAGGGAGTACAACCCATGTAAACGAGAAAGAGGAGGGTCAAATCAGTTGTGGTGTGAGTGAAGGCAACTGTATATGAATAGGAGTGGAGTTCTTTATTTAAAAACCTGCTACTCATAATCAGCTAGTGGTACCAAAAATATTCCATAAAAAGATGTATGCAAAGTTGCATAAAAATATGGGTGTTACAGGGGGTGAGGGGAAGGGGATGCAGACAGGGATTTGGGGAAGGGACAGGGCGGACCCCCTCTCTGATTGAGATCTCTATCAGTGGAATAAGGTCCCTCAGGTTCTTGTTTGGGCTTTCCCCCCAATCCGGAGGGCAACCCGACTCATCACCGGGATGGAGAAGGAACCAATAGCCCTTGGAAGGGAAACAAGACAACCAATATTCCCTTTTACACCGTGGGAGCAGTTGGGCCCAGGGTACTGTGCTTGGGGAAGTAGTGGGAGGAGGGAAAGGTGGGGCCAGGAGTGGGAGGAAAGAGGAGGGAGAGGGGGCAATGGGAAGAGTGAGGAAGGGGTGTACACTCAGGAGGATAGTGGGTGACAACAGGGAAGGGGGGAAGATGGGGCAAGATCAGGGGCAGAGTGCAGGGTACCACAGACACACACATCTCCTTTTAATCACTAGGTAAACGAAAGGGGAAGGGGAGAAAGTGGCCAAGAAATCACACACTCACCACTCGCTCACTCCAAGGGAAGAGTTCGAGGATCAATCACTCCAGACTCTCAATAGCAGCACAAGGGGAGGGGAACACAAGCTTTCATGGGGCCAGCCTCTCACAAGTGATTACCAGTGGTGGCTCATGGCCCCGCCGGTATGCTTTATAGCTCTCTTGATTGCCACCTGTGAGTGTTCAGGACGGGGCTCAGCCCGCTACAGAGCCTGATGTCCCGCCAGGCGTGCACTGTGCCTGGGTGGGTCAGTACACACTGAGCAAGCTCATGGGGGTCCCGCCCCCCTGCTGTGGCCACGGCGGATTCCTGGACCTCCACACATGCCAGCAGGTTGCCTGGCAACACAGGACACACTGCTCCTCCAGCTTCGCTCAGTGTGCAGCATGACAATGGGTAACTCAGAGGTTAATGGAGTGGTAAGTTTGGCTAAAGACTGATTCTGTGATCTATGACAAGCCATATCATGCCAACAGTGTGTGGAGCCCCTGTCTTGAATGGCATATTGCACCTAAATTATGCAATAGTGAATCTAGATTTATGTAGCAGTGCTCTTCCAAGAGCTTTTCCCAATCCGCTGCCCATTTAAATATATATGACTTGATCCAACTACCATTCAAGTCCACAAATACTGAACTAAGCATAAAGAAACAAGTAATACCCAAAGCTGGACAGTGCACACATTTTAATATGGGGTAGTATAGAGACTGTGGTTCTACAGATGCCTTTGGCGCTCAGTCAATTGCCCCTTTGGGGCCATTTGCTCCTATTCTCAATGCACTCACTTAACTCCTTGTCCTCCTGAAGTGTTCAGACACAGACCAAGATTTGCTACTTCAGTAGCTCCCAGGAATTTGTCTACCCTTTAGCTTTCTTCCAGCTGTGGAGAAAATGCTCTGCATCAGAAGGCTTTTTAATATACATATAACCTGAAAATGTTTACCTCCCATAGTGCAGCAGATACTGGGACTCCACACTTGCTGTCTGAGCCTGGGATACATATTGTAAGGCAGAGATTCCCAAACTATAGGTCAGGAGTTGGACCCAAGTGGTAAGTGGTATCTGCAGATGAAGTCATAAAACCCAACTGATATATGATAGACTTTGTACGTATGTCTTGTTGGTCAATGAAATTATAAGTCCGTAAATGGGGTCACTAAAGCAATAATGAGACTAGCATAATGTCTGGGTGTTAATAAACGTGACGTTAGCCTGCTGTAGCCCGCTGAGGCCCACTTCGCTCCCAAGCTACTGGCACATTTGATGGTGGGCCGCCAGATGTTGGCCTGGGATTGCTCCCAGGCGTGTTGGTGGCCATCACTTGTTAGCCCGCTGTTCCTGGACCAATGCAGGGGGACCACCATGACTGGCCACCATGGCAGCTGTCACTGGCCACCATGGCTTCCTGTCATTGGGTGGTAGGGCGCTGGGTCAGGCAGCCACACATCGAAGTGTCCCCTGCCCAGGGGCTTGACTTGTAGCACATTTGTTGCGTCGGTAGATTGTGTTGCCCACATGTTCCCAACCTGGGTCAGGTTGTGATGGCGGCGCTCTGTCATCACGCCTATTGCACCCTCTGTCTCATGTGCTGCAGTCACTGGAAAGTGACAAGCATTTTCTTCCTTGTAAATAGATGTGTATTCAACAGTTCTTCAAGATTAACAAGCCACATTTTAACGACTATTTTTCTCACATCTTAAATGGTGAATGCTGCTTGGATATCCAGGATATATAAAATGTGGTTAAACAGGGTATTTGTACCATTCATCAGAAGAGTGGTTTGAATATGTTATTTATTCTAGGATAGCCAATGCTGATTAGGGAAGCTCATGAAAACACATCCTTCGAAGTTAGTCATAATTCTGATAACAGAACTATGTCCTTGTCAAATGGGCTGCAGTGTGGGGGTGGACACTGCTGTGTGGGGGCAATGGGGTCGACCATTACACGGATGCACTCCCATTTCCACCCTCCTCCACCCATCTCCATGCATGGAGCAACCACCATTGTCACCAGTTGCTCCATGTGTGGGGGATAGGTGGATATGGGTGGAGCTCAGGAGCGCACAAGCACCCCCACCCTCTGACTGCGGCGATCACACAGGTGCCCCACCCCAGGCCCACGCAGCGGATCTGTGTGGCCATGGGGGTGGGGGGTGTTTCGTGTGGAAAGGGCCTGTGCCTGTGTTGTTTCTCCTGCAACCTAATTGAGTTTTGCAGAAGCAGCTCCATTCCAAGTTCCAGTCCCAGACTTTTTATTCCTCCACCCCGCCATAGTCTGGCTTCTGCATTTTTTGAGTCTGACTTTCTCATCTGTGTGTTTTTAAAAGCAGCTGTTCACCTCTGTTTATTCTCACAGCCTTTCCTTCCCTGGCTGATCTCACATTCTGAATAAAGCAAATAAAAATAAAAAAAAGACTGTGCTTAATGCATCTGCACTGGATTCAAAGCTTACCTTTTCAGTCGCAGTTTGTCACTGAGCTAAGGAAGGGCAACAAGACCACATGCTTTTCACAAGTAAGTTAAGAAGGATTTGCTCACCAGATTTCAAATTGCTTGCCAGCAACTCTGTAGCTGCAAATTATTTTCTTTCCATCTTCAGTCTATATGTGCGGATCAGCTGTGCACCACCCACTGGATGGTACATTTCTGTTTGTAAAGATTTAATAGTAATGGGGTTCTGTTGGTGACAGCTCTATTTGTGGTACATATCTCCTCCCTCATTTGATGGAGGTCTGGTGCTCAGCTGTAAAGTTCAATTCTCCTACACCTTATCAATCAGTTTCCCAGAGTGAATTCCGGGCAGGGAAGATTAAGAGAGGTAGTGCAGCTTCTTCACAGAGAACAGACTAATTGGAAGGAAGAGCAAGCTTTCCATTGTTTCCCTCTTTTATCAATTCTTTCAACTGTTTGTTCAGCTTTAATGCTAATTCACAAGTGGCACAAAAGTTGTGACTCATGAAATCCCTGTTGCTTTCTCAAAGCAAATAAAATGGGTCTCCATTTTCCAATTACTGATTTTATATGTTCTTGGAAAGCCTCTGGTGAACTCAATGTGAGTCTCTCTTTTTCATTATACTCTTTTGAGCAGGCTTCTGTGGTTCACAGACCGGTACAAAATCTGAAGGAAACACCTCTAATACCTTTTTGGGCTACAATCAGTTGAATGGTCCATTAACAAAAGTGCTTCAAACGCACTCAAACACACTGTGAATTCCTACAAATTGGTTGAATTATTACACAAATAAAGAAGTGGAATATACTCTCTCTCTTCCAAATTTTGATCATATACATTTCCTTTCCTTATAGCAATGCCAAGTGTCCCACATACATCTGAGAACAAGCAGCTGCAGTTCTGCTGGCTATAACAAACAGATCATGATATTCCTTTGGGGTCTACCCAGAAGGAGAGGAGAGAAAATGAAGAAAGTGGCTTGGCTCCTAGTGAAGAACAGTGATGGATTCCAAGATGATAGGCAATGGGTGACTGTAAACCAATGGAATTTATTTCTTCCCCATATCTAAGGAAACAGGAATGAGTGACACACTCAGCTACACAACTACACTCTCCATACTCCTGCAGCTAGTTTTTGCCAAATAATTGTGCACATTAGTATTTTGATATTCACTAATCTGATTTAGAATCTTCTTTAATTGGTTTCAGTATAAAACACCCACTTTTTCCCCCGTCCTGATCACAAACCCTTACAGACACACACCTCACACATATCCTGTCTGGCACATCATCATCGTCTTTATTTTTGTATAGTGTTCTCCTGCCATGGCACTCGGAGCACTTTACATATAACTAATAAACACGACTTTTAATCATCAAAACAATCTTGTAAAGTAGATTAAGCTGGGAGAGTATTGTGACTGGCCCAAGGTCACTCAGTGAGTTTCTGGCTAAGGCGACCCTTGAACCAGGATCTCCCCCGACCTTCTGGTCCAAGTACTGAGCACCTAGCTACTACACCAAAATGGGTGCGATCCTGCTGCCGGTTTACGCCGGCAGCAGGCACACAATACAACTGGGTGGTGCTCACTGAAGTGCAAAGCAAGCCACACAGGGCAACGGCATACCCCCTCCGATGCAACCCCCCAAGTCCACACACACCGCAGCCCAGGGAATGGAGCAGGAGCCGTGCCTGCTCCATCCCACAAGCGGCAGTGTCTGTGGGCTCGAGAGGGCTGCATCAGAGGGGGCGCGCCTTTGCCCCACATGGCTTGCTGTAAATGCAGGGCACATTCACTACTGGCAGCACAAGTTCAGGCCGGAGTAAGTGGCCCTAAAACATGAATGTTTTAAAGTGGCCTATGAGAGGGAAAAGTTTCCCCATCAGTGGCCTACATGCTCAAACCCTCCTGTCTCCATTAGGGGTCTTTCAGATGCAGATTTGTATTGGTTTTATTTTTGTTTCGTTTCCCAAAGTTTCTGGAATTTAATTACAGATTCATATTATGGATCCATATTTAAGTAAATTAATAAATAAAAAATATTTTAAAATGTTTTTAAAATCATTGTGCATGTGAAAAATAGCCACTGGACTGTTCTGCACAAGAGCATCCTTTCCCAAGGCCACCATTTTGGAAAAGAGCAGCCAGTCTAGGCATGTGCAAATTGATTGCACTTTTCCAAAATGGGCTGCTGCCTCCATTTTGGAAAAGGGTGCTCAAGTGCACACCAGTCTGGCGGCCATTTGTACATGTGCAATGATCTTTTTTATATTATTTAGATTTTAATATGGGTCTGCAATGGGCATGTTGCCACCGCTGTCATTTTGGAAGGGGGTATGCATGCATAAAATGGTGTGGCAGCCATTTGCGTATGCGCAGTAAAAAAATAAAAAAATAATGGAACCAAGCCAAAATCCAGTTCGGTTCCAGGCTTGCTTCGGTTCAGTACAGATTAATCCGTAATAACACTTATGGATTTAATTTGAATTTGAATTCCCACCCCTAACAGAGCATTAACTAATCTATGGCCAATGTGGTGGTGGCCATGGGTGCATTTACATCAGGGGCACCAACCAACCATACTCCAGGGCAGCTGAATCATCAGCTCTGTCTCTGTTGTGCCACAGCTGCCTGTCCCAGACTGCCTTAGTGCTTAGTCAGTACTAATGGGTGGGTCAGGTGTGGGGCCTTCCCATGGAGGATAGAGTCCCACCACTGTGCTGGCGAGTGGCGAAGCACTTCTGTTTAGGCCACATTCACATCTGTAGCAGCAAGACCCGCAAGGGAAGACGGCGACACAGCAGAGGGGAGGAGCCAGACTGCAGAAGAAGAGCCAGTGCGAACGGGGATCTGACACAGCTTCCCTCGCGCATGTCAGGACACGATTGTCTGCTGCTCAGGGGGAGACTATTAGGGAGACGCAACGGCTGAATCCTGTCTCTAGGCTTAGCCAGGCAGGAGCGGAAGAAGCCAGGAGTTTGCCCAGGGACCCCACATCATAAGGGCTCACCCTGGAGCTAACTGAGAAGGGAAGCCAGGCCAGGGGTGTAGCAGGGGGCTTCTCCCAGGGCCCCGCAGAGCACTGGGGTCACACTCTGGGTAATTAGCTTACCCTCTACTATGCCGTTTCAGCCTCGAGCCTGAGCTGAATCCCCCTCTTCAAAGAAGGGGGTACCCTCTCAGGACACACCACACAGTCCAGAGGGTATTAGTTCAGAGTCCTTTATTAGTTCACAGACACTACCCATGTCCAGTGTACCTGGTGATGCTGGCTCAGTCGCCTCCACCCTGCAGACCCAGGTCCATCTTTCTCAAGCACAGGAGCACCACAATATCAACTCCCAAAGTCCATTCAGCCAGGTCTTAAAGCCCCAGGCTCTGGCCAAGCCTTCACCAGGCAAGCTCAGGTTCCCTCCTGGGCACAGGCTCTCCCACTTGCCTGGGTCCCTCTGGTTCTCCAACCCTCAACACCTTGGATAACACAGAGCAGAAACGCTTGTTCAGGGAGATGTTGCTCCTTTGGCTCCCTGGCAGAGACCCTCCCTCCCTCTCAGCCTTGCCTCTTCTTATACACAGCAGAGTGGGCGTGGCCAGACTTCTACTCTTCAGCCTTAAAGGGCCAGTAACCTGCCCACTAGGGGTGGGAAACCGGTACAATCCGGTATCCGATAATGCCGGTATCGGGCGTACCGGCATTATCGGATTCGACCCGGTAATCCGGACCCGGTACCGGATTTCGGGGTACCGGATTTTTTTACATTGCAGCCATTTAAAAATGGCTGCAATGTAAAAAAAGTTAAAGCCCCAGCAAAAAAGTTTTAAACAAAAAAAACCCTCCCCGAGTCCAGGCTGCGCGGGTGGAAGGGGGG
>QEPC01007516.1:171056-251730 GCA_003113815.1 Sphenodon punctatus
GGGGGGGGCCTCGCCTCTGGGTCACTCTCAGTCTCTTGCTCTATTTTTAAAACAAAAAGCCAGGCTGGGCAGGGTGGGTGGGGGGTGCCCCCCCTTCCACCCGCGCAGCCTGGGAGGGGGAGGGAATTAAATTTCATTGGTTTCAATGGGGACACAGCGCCCCATTGAAACCAATGAAATAAAACCGGTACCGGTTACCGGATTTAATCCGGGAATCCGGTTTCCGTAGAACCGGTAACCGGTAAATCCGGTAACCGGTAATGGGCCCGGGGTCCCACCACTACTGCCCACTCTGTCACAGGGGTTTCTTAGCCTGTTTACCCCACAGGCTGTTCCCCAGCTAGAGGGATGTCTTCGTCATGCCCCTGGGCATGCTCAGCCCTCCGGCAGACCCCCTCATCCACCTTCTTACAGGGGCAGAAGCCCCACAGGACTGCTCCCTGCTACAAGGGGGCTTCGTAGAAAGTGTATCCTTGCAAGGGGCTGTCAGCCTGGGAAGGAGGCTGCTAGCTCAGAAGAAGAAAAGGCTTCATATTTAAGACTTGAGGGACATGATCTAATGTAAATAAATGAGCAATGAGAATCAAAAGCAACACGGAACAGTGATTTGAGGGACTGCTCCTGTTACTACTTAGCGCAGGTATAAGACAGGTTTACTACATTGGGCTACAGGCACCAAGGAAAGAAGGATGTGAGCAGTGGGTTCTTGGCAGTGGGTCTGCTGATGACAACCCCACCCTGAGTATGGTGCTAGTAGAGTGACTAGCCAGTAGTGCTCCCCAGTGGTGCTGTGGTGGCAGATGCTTAACATGGAAGGGTTCTAGCCCTACTCTCCGTGGGAGACTGGCATTGATATTAGCCTTCTCAGTGCTGGGAACTGATCAGGGGGCTGAGTGTCTTCACTGGAAAGTCATGCTGGATCCCAGATATATTAACTTCCGTGAGAGCAATTGCAGCTCTGTTTCTCATGGGAATTAGCGCAAATAGGAATGCACTATTCTGATTTTGTCCCATGAGAACACCCGTGATTGTAAGAGCTACATCGGGGGAACCTAGTCATGCACAGCATGAGTGTTCTCATGGGAGAAAAGTGGAATAGCACATTCCTACATGTGCTAATTCCCATGAGACTAGAGCTGCGATTGCCCTGACAGAAGTTTCTCCCCACCCCCAGGTAACATGTGTAAGTGCCCAAAGTTGTGGTCATATTAAAACCTGTATGATGTCATGGAGATTCTTACTCTGTGTGGTGCACGTGGCAACCTAACACTCTTCTATTGTGTGCAATTTAGCTCCTGATATCCTATGGTTTACCTGGCACTTCCGCAAGACAGCTGTCCTATAGGTTTCAGATCTCTTGTGGATGGCTCTGGTCATATTTAAAGACCCCAAAATATACCACCCTTAGAGAGACTGATGTCACTTCCTGACTGGACTGACTCAAGATAGTCCATCCTTTTTTCCTCCAGACCAAAGCTGAGTGATGTGCCAGATTCTGAAAAGCCCTGGTAATAGGGAACTCAAATGGTATTCACATTTATATAGTAATCTTCTTCCATGTCTATATCACATACGGTGTTGTTATGGCATCCAGGACATTTTACCTCATTATCAGCTCAGTTTGTGCTATCACACTCTAAGATGTCATGAAAAACTGAAATATATGTTTCAATTAAAATCCAACATGGAATCAAAGAAAAAATAATAATTAGACAGTGATGAACTTTCTGTTTACACGCTCTGCAACTAATAGATACTGTCAGCTGCTTCCTTAAAAGACTTCTCAAAGTGAAAGCTCAAATCACGTTGCCATGTATAGTTGTAGCTTACAATGACAGGTCAACTATCCATCACCACAGCACAGGGTATTTTCAGACGTTACGAGATCACGCTAAACCACGGGGAATTTCCACATGGTGATCGTGGTCCCATAACATCTCTTGGGGTGAATGGAAGCCGCCCGCAAGATGTTCACCCCCGTGAATTACAGGGGGCAATCACATTGACCACACAAACGGAGGCCATCTCCATTTGTGTGTTCAATGTGATTCCTGCCTGTGATCAAGGGGATCATCTCATCTGTCCCCTGACCATGGCCCAGAATCAGCGGGAGGATTCCAGGCCGTGGTCAATTCCCCGGGGGGGCGGGGGGCGCTGCGGCCACATTGGCCGCTGTGCCTGCCCGTCTCCCAAGAGGGTGGGTGGCCTAGGGAGCGTGGGGGGCGGGGCTGTGCAGCCATACGTTGAGCCACTCGGCCCCTCCCCCTCCCTGATTTTCCGCCAGGATCAGCCAGCATGTCTCTTGGACGTGCCGGTTTGATCCCAGCGGGGGATCAATGGGTGATTCCGTGACAAGGCCAATACAGGTCCTGTCACATCTGAAAATACCCATAGAGACCTGTAAACTCCAAAATGGGTATCTAGCCTGTCAGAATCCTGCAAAATATGTCCAGCATCTCTCACCTGTCTCAGACTTTGAAGGACAACTGCAGCAAATGCAACTCAGCCAAGCAGTTGAGGTGTAGGCTACAATTATCAGAGTCACAAAGGGGAAAGCTTCATGCCTTTATTGGTATATGTTGTTTCTGTTTGTGTGTGCCATATAGTGTGTTTAAATCAATCAAGGCAAGTCAGTGGTTCCCAAACATTTTGCCTATGTGAACCCATTTGAAGACTTAAACATAATCTAGCGACACAAAGATGATGCAATGTATATTTAATATCACTTGGGATCATGCCTCCAGCTGCAGGTGCCATGACCCAGTAGCAGGGGTGTGCATGTCGTTTGCGTTATATCAATAACAAGAATGAAAACGGTCATTTTCATTTTCATTATTGCAATAACAAAAACAACAAAAATAATAACAAAATCAATAACGATAACAAAAGTCGTTATTGATTTTGTTATTGCCTGGCAGATGTTTTTTGGAGGGAAACGTGCAGAGGGGATGAGGGAGCAGACATCTCGGAGGCAGAAAGAGTGCTGAACTCTTGAACTGGGAGAGGAAGGACCTGATGGAAATATCTCTGGCCAATGAGCAACACAAGCAGATCTCAGCAGTTAAATGGCACCCTGTGATACCTCAGTGCCTCTGCCTCCCAGAACCAAATCAAGAGGGCTCTGGGGGAGGGCACTGCAACCCTTAACATTGTAGGGCTGGGTTGCTTCACTATGTTAGCTTTCTTGCTTGTCAGGGTGCGTTCCCATATATATATCCCTTATTCCCTTCCCTACCACCCAATCCTTATTCCTTACACACACGAGAGAGAGAGAGAGAGAGAAGATATACCTCTGAGTTTTCCTTTTCCCTTCCCCTGTCTGTTTCCCCCCATCCATATATTATATAGATATAGATATTAGTTGTATAAAGAGAGATTAGATATTTAAATACTAGGTTGTTTTATTATATATTTTAGGATTATGGGATAGGAACATTTTGTATTATACATAGGTTAGGTTTAGCTTAGATTCTGTATATAGCATATAAATAAAACTACATATTGTGTACGGTATATATTATTACGTGCAGTTCTTTCTGTATCACAATGAGAAGGGGAAGGAGTTCAACTTCTGACAATAATTCTTCATTGGCACACAAAATCAATACTGGTACCAATACCAAAAATAAAATCTTTGTTTGAAATCGGTACCAATACTGATAACGACAACAATAACGAAAAATTACATTGAAAACAAAAACAACACATTTTAATAACAAAAATGATAACAAAAAACATCATGGGGCCCTGGTGCACACCCCTACCCAGTAGGAGGGTTAATCCCCAGTTTGGAAACCTCTGAGCTAAAGAGGAGAAAGATGTCTTCTTCATGCTATTGGACTCTAGCTACTGCTCTTCCTAAAGGAGGAGAAGGGAAGCAACTCAGTTTCATTGAATTTCCTGAATAACTTACTGAAACAATGTAACGCTCAACTGCTGCTCTATTTAAGTAAAACTAGTATTAATCTGTCATCCTTTATCATACTTTGATGATCATTAAGCCAAGCAGACAGGTTGTTAATGTTCTCAACGCCTGATACTCTCTGACAATATACATGGAATAACGGGAGGAAAACAAGCCCTAATCTTGCCCCATTGCTAGTGGGAATTAATTTCACTCAGATAAATGTGCTTTGCCCAAATAAATGAAAATTTCTTCTACACCAGTCTGTTAAACTCAATGCTACTTTTTTTTCCTTTTAATCCATTGGAAAAGGCCAATTACATTTGCTGCAGTAATCTCTCTTCTCCCCCTACTGATGCTTTAATAAATGTTAATATCAGTGTGTGCAAAAATACTAATTAAATCCAGTCTGATTTACTCTTCTTAGCTGGTGTTTAGGTTTTAAGGGGGAAAAATGGCTTTTCAAATTTATATCGACAGTGTGTGTCCTTTGTGATTTTTACAGCCTGTTCCATTTAACAACAAATGAAGATAAATACTGAACAAAGTCCACCTCGTACTCCTATAGCAAATGCCACCCCAATTTAGATAGGGTTGCCAATACCTTGCATTTTATTAGCTTTTTATTTATTTATTTTTGGTCATTAAATTCTAATTTTCTAGCCCATTTGGCCATTTGCTTGTGACTTCCAATGTATCAGCCAAAGAATAATGGCCAGTAAATGGTAAATGTTATCTCAACAATTTACATCAACGCTAATTGCCAGTGATTTGTGGGTGTGCAGTGACAGTAATAACAAAAGGGGAGATGAAGAAGAATGTATTTAAACTGGCACCGAAGACAACATGAAAGTACCTCCCTACATTTTATGACCCAAGGAGGGAACCTTCCTTTAAATCAATTGTTTAAATTATTTTCTATTAACATTTTCAGGATAATTCATCTAGCAGGTATTTTTTAAATGACTGACTGCAAATAATACATCAATAGAATTGACACAAGCGAGAGGTAAAATGTTTGTTATGTAGGAACCTACGTCCATTTTTCAAAAGGGGTTTTATTTATTTATTTATTTATTTAATATATTTATACCCCGCCCCTCCTGCAAACAGCTCGGGGAAGCACTTTGAAACACTTCAGCCCCACTTCTTCACTTTCAGCCAAAGGACGTCTTTAGAAGCAATGGGGAACGGATGCTTAAGATGTTTATCACGTGACGGTGCATTGTGTCTAAGCATCATCACTATTTTTGGCCACTGGTCTTCCCTGCATTAGCCTCCCGTTAACTCCTCGTTGGTTACCAGGATGTCTCACGTGCATCAGTTGAGTGTTTCCCCTCTCCCCATGGCTAATGTTGTGTCTAAAGACATTGGATGGTGTGATTGTTTTATTGATTTATTTATTCACAGCCATTTCTGGTCTATATTCTTCGTTGTCTACCCTGAATCCTCTATTCTGCACTGCTGCCAAACAGCTCATTCCTTGCTGCACGCGGACAGCTGGTTCCTCGTAGAATACTGTCTTTGTGCTCTCCCAAACCACCTTGGGAAGGGGGGTGAGCAGTGAAGAATGAGATGCTTAACTGCAGCACAGAGCAGGGGATTTAGGGCAGACCCGACCGCTCTCCTGCATGGACTACAACTCCCATAATTCCATGGGAGTGCTTCTAAAAGGAGATCTTCTGGTGCAAGGGACAGGCAGGAGCCTGATTAGCCCCTGGATGGACATGGAAAATCAGCTGTTGCAACTAAGTACTGCAACGTATTAAACACAGGAAAACACACATGGCTATACAATGGTATCAACATACATTCAGCCACCCTTTTCCATTGCACTTAAAAGCATCCTCCGTTTTCTTTACTTTCAATGATAATTAGACTCCTAATTGTTCAAGGCTTCAGTCCTCATTGTGCTGTGCCAACATAACCTCCATTCATTTCAATGTAGCTTGTGCCAGTGCAGTACATTGTGGGCCAGAGCCCAAATCACCTTTGAAAAATTAAAATTGGGCTGCTGAATCACTAAGGTGCTTTAGGAAATGGAAAGCCTAGCTAACAAGAGGTTAAAAATGCTAGGCCTGCTTAGTCTAATAAAAAGTAGTGTTAGAAGAAACATGGTTGTGCTCTGTGCAAAAATGTCTCTGGGGAAGGGGAGGAGTACGTATAAGCAAAAGTTGCCAAACTGTGGACCAGGACCCCAAGTGGGGTTGCAGCATCTTCAGATGCAGTTGTGATCTCAACTGATATGCAGTATACGCTGCATGTCTTTGTTGCTGCAGAGACTCACATGATTATGTATGGGCCTTTTTACATGGACAAAAGTGGGTGGGGGAATGGGTGTTTTGCCGCGGTAGGTGGTGGTGGTGTGTGTCCGTGTAAATGGATGGGTGTCCGCTTGGTGTTCACCCATGTGAACACCAAGCAGGATCAGTGCGGGTGCAACACTCACCTCCACCCAGTACCAACCCACAGAGCCCTCCAGAAAACCGGAGGAGGCTCCATGGGTGGAGATGGGTGCATGTCCTACATGGTTTTCCGGAGGGCTCCATGGGTGGAGGTGGGTGGGTGATGGGTGGATGTGGGAGTTGCGCGGGAGCACACGTGCACACACACACACCCATCCTGCTTGGTGTTCACAAGGGTGAATGAGCAGGGGTAGGGGGGGCATCCGTGTAAAAACGGTCTATGTCTCAAAATGGGGTTTCACTCAGGCAAAATTTGGGGGGAAACTATAGAGGTCACGAAGGAATTTCTTCCTCCCATGAAATTCTGGGTTTAATTTTTCCTTCCTCTAAAGGAAATGGCAAAGAGAAAATTTTAATGAAATTGACCAAAAGAAAAAAGGGGTGGGGGTGAAGAAAGCCATTCCCAAATGGAAATCTGAACAGATCATTGCAAAAAGCTGGGATTTTTGCCTCTCTGGCAAAACAGCCAATAGGCTGTTTTTGTTGAAAATAACATTCACTGTGATAATTTGTTTCTGCAATAGCTCCCATGGGTCTAGCACAAAGATAATACACATAATTTTATCTGGGTCTTGCTCATGCACCCAGGATTTTATTGCTTGTCACATTCAGGGTTGGAAAGGAATTTTCTCCTAGGTCAGATTGGTTGGTTTTCTGACCTAGGAGAAAACCTGAGGGTTTGGGGGTTGTGGGGTTTTTTTCTTCTTTTTCCTCTGCAGCATGGTGCATTGCTTTCTTCAGTTAGCTATGTACATTTGGGTATATTTCACTAAATTAACTTCCTGTCATTACTGGGACCTCTCGCAATTGTTCACCTTGGTTCTCTGCCTACAGCACACTACACTGTAAGTGTCCAGAGGGCTGTATTATCTTCCTCTAATCTATAGCTTGTGGGCTTCTATCTGGTTGGTAGTGTGGGCTTTGGTGGCCCTCTGTGTGTAAAACTGTCAGATCAGATGTTCTGCCCTTGGTTTCTATGAAAATGTAACTACTACTACTACTACTACTACTACTACTACTACTACTACTACTACTACTACTAATAATAATAATAATAATAATAATAATAATAATTTAAAAAATGAAAAACCTTGACTGCATTAAGCTGTTCAAAAGCAGGCTTAGGACAGCAAGTGATTTTTTTAAAAGGACACATTTAAACTTGACTAAGATGCAAGGGTAAAGGCTAGATAAATTAGAAACTGACACGTTCTTTGTTACTGTTTTATAAGGCTGGATTCAGTAAGGCTTAATGATACAGCATCTTTCAGTCAGCTGTTCCATCAGTATATTTCAGTCCTGACCTGAAGGTTTCAGTCAACAGTTGAGCATGCCAAGAGACACTTTGAGATTGCAGGCTCATTCAGCTCTATTGTCTCAGAAGAGAACAGACTAGGGAATAGGTAGACAGCAGTAAAGTGGAGAGATGAAATCAAAGATTCATTTCACATTGGATCCTTGCAACTATCTGACTGAAGGCTTTTTTTTTTTTTTTTTGCTTGGGTCAGGTCCTATTTCAAACTCAGGTCACACATAACAGAGTTAGCAGAACAAGCTAGCACTGAGCAAAAGAACTCCACATGTTACGTTATTCAAACAGCATCAAAAGATGGTAAAAGAAATAATGCAAAGGATGCACATTCTCTGTAAGTAAGCACTGGAGGGGAAAAATATTGTCCCAGAGAATCTGCTTATGTCAAGAAGACCTAACATTAAGTAGCAGCCCTACCAATAATATTTGCTTCCTGATAAACTTTACAGGTGCTGTAACATATATTGTCAGAGTACTCCCAATGCATGAGAAACTTCACCCTAGCCAACCATAACAGACTGTCCTAAATGAAAGAGTGCCTCCTCCCCTGTGATATGTTGTGACACCTATAATCAGCCAAGTGACCTATTGGTAATTCCATTATCACACTAAGTCCATATGACAAAGGTACACCGAGGGTGTCTTTAGATGGACAGCTGCCCCGCCTCTGCTCTGTCTCAACCCCGAGTGGGCCATTCATTTAAAGGTGACTCGCCTTAAAACAGCAGCTCCACTTGTGGTGCTCTGGAACGTCCTAGAATGGAGTGGGCTGCCCAAACCCAGAGCACCAGCCGAGGGAAGAGCAGAGTCCATCTGCTTGGTGTACAGGCCACTGCTGCTCTGCTTCAGGCTGGATGTTGCCCCAGCAATGACAGAGCTGTGGTGGACCGGCTGCCATTCTAGGCTGCCACCCATAGCTCTATGGTGTGGGGAAGTGGGGTGCCATGTGGGCAGACTGCGGGCTGCAGCAGCGCCAAATCTCTTTAAACCCGGTGCTGTCAGGTCTGCACATGGGGGCTGCAGGGCTGTCCATGCCCAGAGCAGGTCCGGGGGTGGTCCATCTAAAGACACCCAGAGAGGCATTCTCAGTAACTGCGGCACAGCTTTGGAATGCTCTTCCCCTAGAGATTCATCGGAGTCAACGCCTGGGCAGCTTTTGAAAGAACTTTTTTATTTGGTCAGGTATTTGGTGGGCGGGTATAGGTTTGTACATGTTTTTATTTTATGTTTATTTCTTTTAGACTGTTTTTTATTGAATATTTGTTTTTATGCTGCTGCCCATCTTGAGCCCTTACGATAAGGTGGGCTATACATTTTGACAACTATCTACCTTAGACTCCAATCCAAGGTCTGTGTGCACAAACCAAAGCTAGTCTTGGTGGATGGTGCCCTGGGCAAAGTCCCCCACCTCCTGACCATGTTGCCCCTCACATCTCCTGCTACAGCCCCACCTCTCCCCCTGCTGGGTTGTGGCACAGTCAGGAGGCAACACCCATACACACACTGCATGCATGTGCACAAGGGTAGCTTTGGTTGGCATGCACACCTTGGATTAAGGCCTTAGATAGCTGCATGGTACAACTCTTTTGGGTCCAGGCAAATGGGGTATGCACATGTCTAACAGGTAAATGGAGGCTGATCCAATCACAAGATAGCTAACTTCTATTTTGCTGAATTTGCTTGTGAAGCACTCCAATTGTTATCATTGCTATTATATATAATCATTGTGCTGAAACAAAAACTGTTCATTAGTACTGAATGATTGGCCCTTCACACTGCCTATTACAACTCTGCCTCTGCTTCATAGTATTACTATTTATTTTATTATTCCAGCTAGTGCAGGTTTTGACCTTTAAAGCCTTAAATGGTCTGGGCCTCACATATCTGTTCTTCCATGCCCCACTTGCAATTGGCTGGGAGTGCCTCCCTGTGAGTACCATTGGTTAGTCTTGTTTGTACAGTGAGGGCTCACAGGGGGGCATTCTCAGTTGCTGCCCCTGTGCTGTGAAACTCCCTTCCCCCAGAGCCCAAGACTGAGTATCTTCCAGATGTTCCAGATCTTCCAGATGTGGTGACAAGACTTTTCTCTTTGTAAAGGCATTTGGCAGGCAGGGATGGGGAATGCGGGGTTTGCTGGGTGGTTGGAGTGGGACATGGAGAGGTGGTATTGGGTGGATTTGTGGGGGGGTGCTGTGGGATGGTTGGAGTTTGGGGTGGGGGCTGTATTTTGTTTTTATAGATTTTTATGTTTTTATATATGTTGTTAGCTGCCCTGAGCCTTTAGTGAACAGTGGGATACAAATTTAAACAAGCAAACTAATAAATAAATAATAAAAGTGCCTGATACTGTACAGTAATGATTACAGACAGGCCCCCACCTCAAGAATGAACGAGGGAGAGAGAGACGCATGGAGAGACAGAATGGCACTTGGTAACGTTAAATTATACCACCAAAGTTACTGAAATGAAGTGAATGAATGAATGAATAAAGTAACTGAAATATCCAAATGAAGTTATTGAATAGATAAAGGAAGCAAAGTTACCAAAGCAAAATAACTCAAATGAATATTTGCTGCCTCAAACGAAACCAGAAATGCATTGTGTTTTGTATCAGCTTCATCTAAACAGATACAAATATATTTTCATTGAATTCAGTACACAAGATGGATACTCGCTTCAGCCCACACTTCTCAATGTTGCATTCTGTCCTTCTCCTTCAGGGAATGTTACAGCACACCGACAGAAGAGGCTATATGGCAGCATTTGCGGGGGCTGGACCTGGACCCAGTGACCTTCCCTTTCTCAGGTGTTGCAGGTGACACTTGGCACAGAGACAATCAGCTGGTCAGGGACACATATAGGGCAGGAACAGGTGAGGTAATATAGGTGCCCCCTCGTCACGGAGGCAGCCTCCATTTCTCCATTAAGGAGGCTATATCATCTTTAACTTAGAGATTTGAAACATGCTTTAGCAAGTCAAAACACTTTCAGAAAAGTGAGGATCATGCCTCTGGTAACCTTTACCAAATGCCTTTATGCCCAATGCCTAAATAACCCCTACATTTGGTTACATGATTTCTTTTTTGTGTAGCCAGTACTTTTTCTTCCATCTGTCCACACATCTTCAGGAATATAGTTTTAAATATAGGAAATTATATGCATGTCCGCCCCCTTCTGTTCCTCCTGCCCTCTCTCTTGCCCTCCTTTTTCACCCTCATCCTCACTCACCGAAGATGAAGGTTAATATTAAACATTGCATTAATGGTTGTCAAATCAATCATGATTTTCTCTGAGTTATGCTAGACAGAAGCAACGTACTTTAAAAGAAATCAGAGACAGGCTTATGCCAAAAGTGGATGAGATAATGTAAAATCACTTATACAGGCACTCTGGAGATGGAACCCCATTTAATATTTAATACAGTCATTAACCTGAGAGCGGGAGGAAGAGGGTAATGGATGGCCTATTGCCTTCGCCTACAGGACAAGGTTCTGAAGTGAGCCATCTCCCCCGGGGCAAGTATCACACATGCTGAAAATCTATAAAGAGGGTCAGAGATGAAAGGAGTTGGAACAGTCTCAAAATTCCCACATGAGTTTGTTCAAAATTGCAGAGAGCTCTGGAATCCAAGGCAGCGAGATTCACTGTACTGTACACTGCCATAGGCCACAGCAATCCAAATGCTCAATTAGTTTATTATGGCAACAGACATACTGTAGCAGTGGAATAACCAACACATCTGGAGAAACTACAACAAATAATCAATTATTGACGAAACTATATTCAAGAAGCATTACTCTCGCCTTTTTCTCTCTCTCTCTCTTTTTTTAAAATTCTGCATGGATGACCAGCTGTTAGCAATTGCCAGTGAGAGCTAGGAACCAAATTTAACCATAAGAATCCTGGGCTAGCTTAAAAAAAAAAAATCCATAGAACTTCGATCATTTAAAATTGAACATAACATTGCTGTCTTTTGCATAGACAAAAGTATTGATTATTTATTTCCACAGCATGGAACTACGTGTACACATTAATCAAAACGATGAATCTCATAGCACCATAGAATCATAGGATTGGGAGACACTTCAAGGGCCATCTAATCAAATCCCTGCTCCAAGTCAGGCTGTGCTATTCCTACAGCTTCACAGACAGATGCTCTCCAGCTGAATGATGATATTGGTCTGAGCAGGAGTCACTGCAAGATGACACAAAGCAAGATTTGCAACTCCCTGCCCCAGTAAGGACTGGAGTCAGGAGAGTGGGCAGGTTTACCCAAAGAGAAGCAAGGGATGTTTCCTTTGCCACATGTCTTACAGAACCTTTGCTCAACAAGAGATCCAAAATCCATTGAAGTCAGTGGAAGGACTGTACTGCATGAATGGGCTTTTGCGAAGGTTATGAATCAGCTACATCGTCCAGATGCCTTAGGTACATTCCCTTTGTCCACTTCTGAGATGGGTTTGATTGCATGCGAATGCATGCGAATGCCCCAACAGAGGACAAATCAGAGTTGGTTTGCATCAACATAGCATCCAACAGATGGAGCTCCCACTGCAAGGGCTTTGCTTCTGAAAGCGTCCACAGACCTAGGGAAGAATGTAGCCTACACAGCATTTCTGTTAGCAGATTGTATTGTCTATCCTGCTATTGCAAATATATTGCAGCCACCATGTAGTATAAAAACAAAGAACAGCTTTAAAGGTACAATCCACCATCCATTGAAGATTCCATAATAAAACAAACTTTTAGTTTACAAGAAGAGTTAAGGCTCTTGCAAATTCAATCATGCACTAAAAAGCTTGTGAATTACAAGTTAAGCTCCCGCCTTAACTTCTGTGCCATGTTAGTAGTAAAGACATTGTACAGTCTCACAGATTGTGCTCACTTACAACTTAGGCTCCATGAACCCACACTTTGCTTTCATCTTTCAGCCCCAATCCTCTTCCTCTGCAGGTTGGGGACAACACTGGGTGATTTCAGACATTACGAGATCACGCTCAACCACAGTGAATCACGGTCAATTCCACGGCGGGGCCAAAGCGCCCTGCATGTCTGTTCGGAGACCGCCAGATGTTCACCACAGTCAATACCCACATGGGGTCAAAATCAACCACGCTTCCAGAGTTCCCAGTGGGACAATCTCCGAAAGCGTGGTCAAAGAGATTCCAAATGGGAAACAACAAAAAGTAATGTCTGAATGGCAACCACTGGTCGGAACCAAAGAAAATGATTCCCAGCCGGGGACAAAGCATGCAGCGTCGCTGCCAGGCAACCAGCAACAACACAGACCGGGGAGGGAGATTTAAAGGGCACACGACAGCAGCCGAGACGCGCCACCCCGGCACCTTCCGGGTGCTTTGACCATGGCCCGGCCCAGGATCGGCGTAATGTCTGTCGCGCTGCCCCGGGCTGTGGTCTGGCGGCCCGATTCCCTGCCGTGGTTCTGCTCATGTCATGTCTGTTCGGGGCCTTTTTTTACCACGGGGGGTGGTTGATCTGTTCACCCCTGCTGGGAATCCACTGTGGTGAATCGGGACAGCATAATCACCCACTGAAGCTGGAGACAGGAGTGAGTAAGCTGACCCCTCACCCCCTCCGTTTCCTCTTTAAGGAAAAGATAACTTAGGAGTCCTGACTCCCACCCCTTCTCCCCCCTCTAATCTACTTGATCCCAAACCTTTCACAGAGAACTCACAACTCCTGGTTTCCAGCCTATCCACCCCGCTCTAATCCAGTGGGCTGCACTCCCTTCAGAGACAACTCAATAGTCCTAGTTCCGAGCCTGTTCTCCTCTACTCTGCTCTCAACCTTGTAACAAACAACCCAGGAGCCCTGCGTTCAAGTCGCCCCTGTAGCCCCCACTCCCCTCACAGAGAACTCAAAAGTCTTGGGAAATACAATGTTTGTCTGTATGTGTCATATGGAACAGAAATAAGTGTGTATGTGGAATGACATAAAAAAGAAAAAACACAGGTGAGAAAATGGAACAACAGGGAGGGAGCCTATAAGGAGTCAAAAGATAGGGAGTCGGCTATGGTAAGTGGGTAAAATTATAGGACTACTCCCCCTGGTATCCCATCAGTCTTCAGTATTCTGAATCAGTTAGTTCACTCAGAACCTTATTATTGTAACTATTTCCTCCTGTCATTTCACCCACTTACTTGATCCTGCACACTCTTTGTATTTTTCCCTGTCATTCCAACCATCCCACTTACTGGTGCCTTCCTCATCATTTCACACCCTCTTGCCTTCCTTATATACTCCCAAAGATGCAGCTGTGTATTATAATTTCACAGTCACTTAATTGAATGTTAGAATGACAATAGTATTTATTTATTTAGAAATTGGCACTGCTGTTTCCTCCATTCCTTCCAATGACCATTCCATTTTATTAATTTCAATGTATACCAAAATTAGTTTTAATTAAACATTTGTATATGACTGTACCTAGATTCACTGTGCTCTGGGAGGGCAGTGGGGACTAGTGGGTAACAGGGACAGTTGTAAGCCATTAATTAGCTATCCCAGTCTCCTCAACTGAAATGAGAGAGGGAAAGGAGGGGGTGAGGGGCCAACTCACGCCCTTCTGTGCCCAGCTTCAGTGTTGCCCCCAACCTGCAGAGAAAGAGGATTGGGGCTGAAAGATGCAGGCAAAGTGGGCGTTCATGGAGCCTAAGTTGTAAGTGACCACGATATGTGAGACTGTACAATGTCTTTACTGCTAACATGGCACAGAAGTTAAGGCAGGAGCCTTCACTTGCAATTCCCATGCTTTTTAGTGCATGACTGAATTTCAAAGAGTTTTAACTCTTCTTGTAAACTGGAGGTTTTCTGATTAGGGGATATCCATGTTTTTTGTTAAAGACAATGCAATGGAGAAAATTTGTCCTGCTAGCGCAGTAGAATACTGAGCAGCATAACCACTATGGAAGCAGGGCTTAGGGGAGGCTAAAGTGGAAGATATGCTCCCTTCAGTTTAGAAGGTTGTTACTTCCTTCCTTCAAATACCAAGCAAGGTGAAGCTGGATTTTTACTGGTAGCTCCCTGCTTTACTAAGAATACAATAACTTTGGTTCAGTTTAAGCATTGCACACTTCTAAAAACTCTGCTCTCATTGATCTCTCTAGCTCATGGCTTGTACAGGAGTCTTCCACTGTACTTCGCACTGTCAGAGCTCTTTTCCTTGTGCAACACTGGCCATTCTATAAGGACCCCCCTGTACAAGACCCCCCTGGCTAGCTCACTCATTGTACAAGGCTCCCTGATTGCTGTGCCAATGTACAGGACTCTCCACCTAGCATAATGCTGCCCATCCTGCAGTTTTCCCCCTGGCCTGTACAAAGTTCCCTCACTCTTAAGAGTCCTCCCAAGATGACTACACTTGCCATTCTGCCCCACAAGGCTGCTCTGCACAGGACCTCATCATCTCCCTGCCCCCATCCTGCAGAACACCCACTGAATCAGCCCAGAGCACCCCCTTACCCCTCATTCCTTAGTGGGGACGAGAAAGTCAGAGGGAGAAGCACTGAAGGAAGAGCAATTCCATCCCACCTGTAGACAGAAGGCCACCTGTAGATGTCCGGGATAAACCTCTGACCTCTTCCTGCACCTGGGACCATCCCAGTCGAACTTCAATGCTCTGGCCCCAGCCAGGCTCCTCCAATGGGACGCCCCATTGGAGCAACAGCCCAGACACTCCACATTTTTGGAGGGGGAAGGGCTGTCACTGAAATCCATGCGCTCTGTGGTTCTGGGCAGGTTTAGGGGGCATGACCAGCCACCCCAAACATCACTGCAGAATTAGCTAGCTCTGTTGTTTAGCCATCTCTGTGTTCCTGGCCCCAAGCTATGCAAGATCAGATCAGAATGACCTTCAGCTCTCTCCCTTCCACAGGTCTCTCTCTCCTCCTCTCCCCACCAGATCAGCTCTAAACATGGGTCACCAATCATACACACTGCCCCCTGGAAGGTGCTGTTCCCTCTCTTTCCCCAGCACTGAAAGGCTCTAGCAAGCAGTGTCTTCTGGAAGTTGTAGTCCCCAGTATTCAAGACTGTTTGCAGTCTCTGCATTACACATTGAATGTTCACAAACACTCCACATTCAGGATGGTCTCCATAGGCTAACATTGAATTTTTAAGATGTCGTAACTTAAAAAACTACTAACTGGATTTTCAAAGAGTAAACAAAAGGCACACTCCACCAGCTTCCTTGAATGTTCTAAAAGGCTTACACCTCCTCCCAACTAACACAAAACTCCTTTACCCTGCCCAGTTGGAGACTGGTCTAACTGGCTGAAAAAACAGGCTTCAAAGTGCAGTGTTCAAACTGCGATATCTCAGCTGTTATCCAATCGATGTGACTGAATTTTGAGCAGCAAGAACTGCTTACTCCAGTGTTTATTCACTACAAATTTCTCGATCCTAACTTTAATCATGTCAATTGTATAATGAATAAAATGCTCCATCTTTATAATGGGGCGTGCAACACACCTTAACTATAGAGTGGCTCCTGTCACTCTATAATAATGACTCAACTCCCATTAACTTTAACAGTGAAGAATTTGCACCCTCAAGTTCAGAATGTGTTCGCTTTCCAACTAAGGGCCTTTGAGTTGCACTATTATTGAGTTTACAGCAATACCCATTGATTTTGGAAAGATTACGTCAAAGGTAGGATGACAGGGCAGGGATTCAACTCTACTTGACATCCCAACGACTGAGCCATCCCTTCTCTTCTGTAACCCTATGGTTAAAGCCACACAAGACAGAGCTGGCCAGATCCCCCACCTGCCCCGAGCAGGGCAAACACAGCCACCACACTTTGGGTCAGCGGGGAAAGCAGTCCAAATGATCTTCCCCCTCCATGCCCCTGCAGGGAAATTGGGCAGGCAGGTTGCTGTCCCAAATCCTGCCATGCTCCGGGGCAGACCAAGGAGTCATCCACACAGGCAGGTGCTCGGTCCTACCCCACCACCCCTCAGCCCACCCGCTATCCTGCCCCTGGCCGTGAAGTAAATGCACAGGAATGGCAAATTATGCCCACAGCTCTATGGTGTCATCAGACCTTGAAACAGGGTGGGGTTGTACAGGAGTGACCTGGCAGGAGGCAGCCTGTTATCAACACTGTCAACAGGTGGAGCAACAGTAGCCTGTGATGTGGCACTGGCCTCTGGCAGATGCATCATGTAGCAGCCTGACACCTGCCCTGGGATGGAAGTGGGAGAAAATCTGGTGACTGCCAGTCTGACAGTCAGCTGCATTGTGAGCTAATGTGGTTATGGTCACCCAATGTGGGTTAATATCTCATGTGACCTTACCCTATGTGTTGTTTCTGTTCCATGGCTTTTGCTCTCAGGCAGCATGTCTCAGGTTATTCACACTGGGGCCAGTCCCAAGCCCTGCAGACTGACATGCTAAGCACATGCGGTGTGCATGCACCGCGAGTATGGAGCCTACAGAGTGTGCACAAACCACGCAGCAGCATGTGCATGCATGCATGCAGCACCAAACGGCTTGGGATCAGCTCCTTTGTACCTAATGTTGACCATTGCCTGCTCTATATGGCCTCAACTGGCAGCAACTCAATGAGATGTCTATCTGCTGGTTTGTGAAGTTTTGGGTATTGCTTGGGGTTTTCTGACTTCTCAGTGTCCCTAACCTGCTATGACCCTGCGATCTGTTCCACTGTCTCTTTGTTTAATTAGCTGTCCAGTATAATTACTTTCCTCCCTGACATTTTCTTTTTGGTCCTGCTGAGGAGACAGGACCAATATCAGTTTGTGGAGATTCAAGGAGACTGGCTTATCCAGCTTGATGCATATTGAGTTCTAGACCTTTTTCTGGCCCTGACTTAGCCACCTACGTCTGGACTCCTACCTCACCTGCTGCATCCCTGATGATTATGCTAGGCAATGGCGTAATACAAACACATAAAATGGAGAATCCCCCTCAATAGTTCACATACCTAGCAGACAATGGAGGCATAGGAAGGTAGAACTGAATCTAGCAGATAAGAAATATAGTCAAGTGAGTAATATATTGCAGCTTGTTATTTCTATGATGTTATTTTAGTGAGATTCTTACAGGTCTCATATTTTGCAAAAATGTTAAACAAACCAAAAACAAATGATTCCTGAATTCTGAAGGTGAACTAGCAGACTGTAATAGCTTTCAAGAGATGCCAAAATGGAACTCTGGAGAAAAAGGAACTAAGACCATATAGACTAATTGCATTATTCTGCTAGCTGCAAGTATTCAGTCCAGAATACATCAGTCTAACCAATTTATATTCCTGTGGGGACTTTTGTTTTAATAGGGCCTAATCCTGGGAGACACTGGGGTTTTTCACACAGACAGCACCCACGCCTCTGCTCTACCTCACATCCAGGCAGGTCCTCCATTTAAAGGTGGCCCACCAGATGTGCAGGTGAAGCAGAGGTGGGGTGCTCCGGGACATCCAGGAGCACTGTCAGCAGAGTGGGCAGTCAAAACCTGGGGCACCCACTGGAGGCAGGGCTGCTGATCGTCTGCTCAGCAGACGGCCACTGTAGCTCTGCTCTCGGCTGGGGGTTGCCCCAGGCAACACCATAGTGCTTCAGACACTCTAGTCTGCAACTTTATGGTGTGGGGGAGGGGTGCCGCAGGGGTGGACTGTAGGCTGTGACAGCTGCTGGGTTGTTTAAACCTGACCCAGGTGGGGCTGCAATTAGGGAGATGGGGTGCACCCCTGGACCTACTCTGGGGGTAAGCACCCCCACATCTGCGTGGAAATACCCAGTGAGCCTCCTCAAACTCCACAGCAAACCCAACATCTTGAAAAAACACACTCAGTTGGTATAATAATGTAGGTTAGTGGCTGAAACACCTCAACACTCAAATGGTGCAAGCTATTTAATCTTATTCATATTATCACATTATTATTTGTTATGGCACGGGCTATTATTGTGTGTGATATTTCACAGGCAAATAAAGGACCAGATACTTGCCACAAGGAAAATACAACCTAAATTAGGCCAAATGACCCAAGTGACACCAGACCATGTGGGGATGGGGATGGGCAAAAAGGAAGAGGCAAACATAATTCAAATGAGAGAAATACAAATATTCAATTTCCCTCATTTATGAGAGAAAAAGGCTCCAGTCTCCTAAACATTCTGCTAGTAGAAGCCCATTCACTGGATCAGGTTAAAAGCCTATAGAATACGCGAGGGGAACAAAATAATAGTTTTAGACCATTTATAGTTTAATTTTTGTTTTATTAATGCACATCATTATTCTTCATATTACTGATATAGATCCAGTGTTAACGCAAATAATGCTAACAAGGAAAAAATAAAGGGACAGATTCTAAGCTGATGGTGATATTTATTTACAACCAAAAGGTCAAATAAAGATGCTGAGCTCGCTTTTTTTAACAAGTTTTTTTTCTTTCCCTTTCAATTCTATTATTGTCCATACGTGACATCAGAACAAACCTTCCAAAGGCGCCCTGATCCTGCTTCTAAAACTGTCCACCGTTTATCCTGAGGAACCTCTCGTGCATGCACAAACTTAGACATACATGTGCAAACTGCTTTTTATGCAGATTATTCATTTTATGACTAGTTCAGTGTACAGCTATTTGCATGCACAGCCCATAGGGCAGATCCTCAAGCCTGACCAAATTGTGCTCATTTAACCAAGTGATAGGAGAAAAGAAAAGGTCATCTTTAAACCACCTTCTAGCTTCTCTAATCCTGGAGCTGGGTTGGGAGGAAGAAAACGACAATTCATCGCTGGATGTAAATTTCAACAGCCATTGTGCTGGCAGTAATTGTTCTGTAGGGACAGTTTTACTGGCCCTGGATAACTGGAGCACAAGGCACTTTGAATATATCATCCTATCCCTGACACACCCCACAGGTTTTAGATGTTATGAAGAGCAGCCACACTGGTAGGGAGGGGGGTGGAGAGGGCTACTTAGGAGATGGCATTGCCACATACCATCACATATGCAAGAAATAAGCATGCAACACTGCACACACAGTATGGGCTAGTAAATATTTTGCACACAATTTTAGAGTACCCATTTGAAAATCTCACTTTTTATCTCTTGTATTTCCTATTGAATAAAACTTAACCACTAGGGAAAGTCACAGAAAAAAAGATTAGCCCTAGAATTCATACCAACATATTCTGCACTCTATGTGCTTCCTTCATGACTGAAAGTAATAACTGTGCCCATGTGGTCGCACAGTCTACACCCCATGCCTGGGTGGGGGGCAGTGGGCGGGATAGTCCCCCAGCCTAGAGATGGAAGCAGTGGGTGGGGTAGCCCCATTCTCCTGCTCTGAATCAACCAGCCATGATGGAGCAGTCCAGCCTGCTGCCATATTTGCGGGCCGCAGCTCAAGTTCTGTGCAAAGCTGCAGGTGTAGCTGTGCGACCCCTGCCCCAGCCAGCAGCACCACATGGTGGCTGTCTGGGCAGGGCTGCCACCGGAGCAGGAGGAGGCAGGCGCACCGTGGCAGGCTGAGGGTGAGGCAGCAGCATGAGGAAAGAATGGTGAGGCGACAACAAGGAGCTGATGATGATTGGGACACAGCAGCAGTGCAGCACAGAGGAACCACCACCGCAGGAAGCCTGGAGGCAGGCCGGCCAGCAGAGTAGAGCAAAGGGCCCTGCCTCCCCTTCCAGCCACTTGTCCAGGCAGGCAGCAGGGGGGCGTAAGGTTTTCACAAAAGCCAGCACAGTGACCCTCCAGCTGGACCACCATGAGAAACTAGCCCAGGTGGGGATGGAGGATCAGTGGGACCCACCCACCAAGAGCCCGTCTTGGAACAGGGTTGGATCCTCCATACCCTTGCAGGAGCCGGGAGCTTGGGAAGGGGGTAGGGGAGCGAGAGGCGTCAGTGAGAAGTAGGGAGGGAGGGAGTCACTGCCACACAGACTTGGGGAAGAGTGTTTGTGTGACAGAATGGGAGGGAGTGGGGTTTGTGTCAAAGGCTTTAGAGGGCAATGTGTGTTTGTGGAGGTGTACATGTGTACACTTGTGAGGAATCAGGGCTCAGCATGCGTGTATGAGAGAGATTCATTCACTGTGTGTTCATATGCGTGCAAGAGGTGCTTGCTGTAGCTGTGTGAGAGAGAAACAATGCGCTCATCCCTCTGGAGTACTTATTATTTTTGTGTGACAGTGTGTGTGGGGAGTGTGCCCACCTCTGGGGTGCTTATTTGTGCATGTCTACCAGGCACCAGCCAGCCACTAGCCCCACTATCACCAGTCGCCATCACAAGCCCTTGTCCCCCACCCCATGACTATTCACTGCCGTTTCCTCCCTGTCTTGGTGGGGGAACTGTGGGTGGAAGGTTTGGGGGGGCTAGGTGAGGGGGCACTCTGTGAGGAGTGTTGGGGGTGCATGGATCTGTGGACAGAAGTGGTGAGAAGGTGCTGTACGTAGAAAGCGAAGGGGTAAGTGGTGGCACTGATAAGGCGTGCGCACAGGTATGAGGACAAATTATGCAAATATGCAAAGTATGTAAATTATGCAAATTAGGCCCCACACCAAGACTTCGCACATGTCCCTACAAACCCTGGGGCCGGCCCTCCGAAGTAGAGTGTGAACCCAACCTGCCCTTCAGGCCTTTGGTCATATTCCCACAGGATTTGCCCCTATAGATGATTTTACAAGACTTTCTTAATCATTTGCCACAAACTGCCACGTGAAGTAATGGAGGATTGAGGCTTTATGGCGCAAAGGCAGCTAGGCAGGTGGAAGGAGTTGAAAGGATAACTTCTGTCTTCCCTTAAAAAAAAATGAATTTTAGCATCCTCATCTCAAATGAACTTTAACCATTTATTGGTAACCTTGGAGTAATTAGAGTTGAAGATTTTGCACTTCTTCCTAATAACTGATATTTCTTCCCCTCTCCTTTCAGCTTTTCGGCCTTGCTGAAATGTGGTATTTAGTTTTACCACATCTGGCATTAAACGCAGCCCATTGAGACATTGCCATATAAAAACTATTTATCATTGGGCAATGGTAAGAAGATTGTAACTACACTCAGACATTTTAACAATGGTTTCGTGAATTTGGCCTGGGGGGAAAATTGCAATATATTTCTTCACCTTCAATTTCTACCCACATAGGAAAAATGATAAACGAGGCCATACTGGAAAGAAGGAAAGTAGCATTTACCATCAGGGATATTTGTATAATAATAAGAAGTATATATATTTAATGCAGTAAAAGTGGTTGATGGATAACATTAAAAGAAATCTCCCCAATAAGGTCAACTTTATTTTGCCCAGCCTTATGATAAGTAATGTGGGCATTAAAATGAAATACTAAACTGCTAATAGCTGAGGAAGAGAAAATCCAGGATGATACTTTAAAGTACAGCACCCAACATGGCATGTTTTATATGTTTTTAAAGTAATATTTGAAATTGATAGTAATATCTAATGCTGATAAAGCAGCAGAACTTTTTAGCTTGCTTTGCTATCACTGTATTTTTTAATTTATGGGAAGCCTTCTTCTGAAGAATTCTGCAAGTCATTTGTACATGCTGAACGCTGACAACACACTTTTATTGTTTTTGGATAGATATAACTGCACAAGTACTTGGTTTTCATAAATAACAAAACGGTGCAGAACACTGAGTTTTAAAAAAGATTTGTTTTTAAAGAGACTAACAAGCTGTTGTAAATCATTTCCCTGCTAGACTATGAGATGTCATCCTGTGTACCTCCTACAGAGTACGACCATCCAAGTAGAGCCCATGTTCACTCGCAGTTGGCATAGCCATGGGTTGGGTACTATTTAAATCAGGAATGGGGAACACTTCTTTTCCTGCAGGACACGGATTGAATATTATTGCAGTCTCCACAAGCCTGATAGGAGTTGAGGGCAAGAGATGCTTAAGGAGGAGTGTTCAGAATGGGAGGGTCCAAATCGTGGATCTATTATTATTTATTATATTTATAGAGTCAACAATGTGCCTGGGGCTGAACAGCTGTAATTAATTAGAGACAGGTTCCTGCTATGGGGGCTTACAATCTAGGATGAGCAAAGAAGGGGAAGATAGAGAGAGACAGGGATACATATATTTCCATATTACAGATGGACAACTGAGACTGAGAAACAGTGACTTGACCAAAGCCTTCACCCAGTGAGTTGACTCTTGGTCTCCCAGGTACAAGTCCAGCACCTAGGCTTCACTGACTCTCTAGCCCCAATCCTTCAGTTCATGTTGTCATCCTTACTCCATTCCCCTGAGCTCACTCTCTTTTGGTGCTTGAAAGTAGGCACTGAATCTATGGACCAGATCCAGGAACTGGAAAGGGGCCAGATAAAAACTAGCTTCAGGCCACATTTGGATCCTGGGTTTGAGGTTCTGCAGCCCTGTTCTTAAGAACTTGAGTTGACCCCAGATGAAAATGGACCTCTGGATGGAATGGTCTGTTCACACTAAATGCTAGCATGCTGCTATCCTGCAAGAATATTCCACTGCCAGTACGAATTTGTCTTTATCTTAATTCCATTGAAAGGTAGCTCTGACTAGAGGGTAGTGTAATGAAGGGATCTTAGAAGCTAGGATTTTTTCCCCCAGCTCTGCCACTGAATAGGTACGTGCCAATTTCATTAACTGCCAAGTTATTTGTGCTTCTGTTCCCTCCCCTCACCCACCCCTATCCTACCAATTTTGGACTTGTCCATTCAAAGTGTAAACTGCTCAGGAAAGAAATTGTCCCACATCATGTCCCCCATACCTGGGCAGCAGTTGGAGCAGCGGTTGGGGTGATGGTGGCATCGCGCTCATGCTGAAGCTGAGCAATTGTGGCATACAGTTAGTTTACGAACTTATGCTGTGGCTGTGTGGGTAGCAAAGAAGAGGTTCTTTGCTGCTCTCATAGCATCTGCAAAGTGTGTCCAGCTGAGTTTTTCCAGATGGTGAGTGGGCTGACCAGTCCAGCCACCCTCCGCCTAAAAATAGAATACTCCAGTGCTTACTGTGACACTTTTGTCGATCATTTTGTGAATAAAATTACTCGAATTCACAACAACTTCTATGCCATGCTTATAGCAGTAGGATAACCAGAGGTGATGGAAGCCCTGCCTTGTCCTGTTTTATGGGATCATTTCCAGTGGGTGTCGCCCGCTGATCCAGAGGATGTCCTTGGGGCGATTAGGGCCACCTGTTGTGAACTGGACCCACACCTGTCCTGGCTGGTTAAAACCAGCCAGGAGGCATTGAGGCCATTGCTGGCTGGGGTGGTCAACACCTCCCTTAGGAAGGGCAGAGTGCCTGGCCACCTCAAGGAAGCAGTGATGCGGCCTCTGCTCAAGAAGCCATCATTGGATGTTGACTCCCTGGCCAGCTATCAACCAGTCTCTAACCTTCCCTTTTTAGGGAAGGGTATTGAACAGTGGTGGCTCAGCAGCTTCAGAGGCATCTGGACCATGCCAGTTTTCTGGATCCCTTGCAGTCTGGCTTTATTCCGGGTTTTGGCACAGAGACTATACTTGTGGCCTTGGTTGACGATCTTTGCTGAGTTGGACCAGGGTCAATCGACCCTGTTGATCCTGTTAGATTTTTCATCTGATTTTGATACCATTGACCATGGTGACTCACTTGCAGGACCGAGCTGAGGTGGGTGGGATTGTTCTTAAATGGTTCTGTTCCTTCCTGGCCAGAAGAACTCAATGTGTGGTGCTGGGTGATTTTTCATCTTCTCCCTGGGGCCTCACGTGTGGAGTCCTGCAAGGTTCTATTCTGTCCCCTCTCCTGTTCAACGTGTATATGCAGACTTTGGGCAGATCATCAGAGGGTTTGGTGTGCAGTGACACCCAACTCTACCTCTCTTTTTCAACTGACCCAGGCCCGGTGGTCCCAGTGCTTGACGACTGTGGGGGACTGGATGTGGGCGAGTTGTCTGAAGCTGAATCCTGACAAGTTGGAGGTGATGCTGGTGGGTGGGGCTGAGGTAGTGGTGGCACCCATCATTGATGGGGTCTGCCAGGTGTCCATAGTCTTCCAGGTCCATAGTCTGGGGGTGCTCCTTGACTCATGGCACTGCCTGGATGTTCAAGTGGTGAAGGGAGCATTTCTCCAATTACATCTGGTATGATGGTTTCAGTTGAACATCTCAGTCATGGATCTGGCCACCATCATCCATCCTTTCATCACCTCAAGACTGGACTATCGCAATGCGCTCTACATGAGGCTAATGGTCCAGAGACTGCAGCTGGTGCAGAATGTAGTGGCCCATATCCTTATGCGGATGGGTCACTATGAGCTCATCTCACCAGTGGTTCGTTCTTTGCACTGGTGCCTATGGTCTTCCGGGCCCAATTCAAGGTGTTGGTTTTGACCTATAAAACCCTAAATGGCCTGAACCCCGCTTATCTGCAGCATCGCCTCACCCCCAGGTCCTGGATCAGTCCCTGTGGTCAGCTGGAGGCACTTTCCTTGGAGTCCTCCAGGTACCTTAGGTGGTGACAGTGAGGTGGGCATACTCAGTGGCTGCCCCGCAACTGTGGACCTCCCTCCCGACAGAGGTCCACCTGGCCACAGACCTTCCCGCTTTCTGAAGACAATGTAAGATCTAGCTGTTTTGCCAGGCTTTCGGCAAGGGAAACGGACAATGGGTGTAGGGTTGTGGGGGGATTACTTCCCCCATGGGGTACATTTTATGACTGGTTGTATATTGACATTTGTATCTGTTTATTTATTAATGCCTTATTTATGTTTTTATTATATTATTATATTTTATGTGTTTTAATATGTTGTGAGCCACCCCAAGCTACTGTAGCAGGAGGGGGCAGTCAAGAAATCAAAATAAATAAATTAAATAAATAAATAAATCTGATGGACTGCCTTTCTCCTGATGATCTTTCATGGCCCTTAAGATCAGCCAAGGGTTCCCTCTTGTGGGTTCTATCATTGGCCCAGCTTCATATGTCTTAGGCTTGCAAAGAGGCTTCCCTCGGTGGCTGCCCCACAGCTTTGGAACTTCCTTCCCTTGGAGCCTCACCTGAGCCCTTGTTTGAATGTCTTCTGGAGGCAGTGCAAGACCTTTTTATTTGGCTAGGCATTCAAAGGACAGGGATAGATTCAGGGGAGGGTGATGGGGTGTTTTTAGTTTTGTGGGGTTTTAATTTTTTATTTTATACTTGTATTTTATATGTGGTTTTGAGCCGCCCTGAGCCTTCAGGGATAGGGCGGGATATAAATAAAAATAAATAAATAAAATAAATGTATTTGCATGGTGCCTAGTACAGTGAGGAGCCTTAAATGCTTTTGCACCACAAATAATGAATATTAAGTATCATTATCATAAGAAGCCATGCAGTAAGGTTGTCCTTGTCTCACATGCCAGTTATGATGAGAGTACTGGTTTTATTAATGTACTTGGGATGCACTCTTCCATCTATTAAAACCAATGGGGGCTCGGCCATTGACTTTCATAGATTTTTGCCCTCAAAGAAGCTAAGCTAATTATTGATGTAGCTGGTGCAAAGAAACCCTTGGGGGACAATCTTCCGCCATTAAAGTAACTAACAATCTCCTTCCACCCCTACCCCATTGTCTTTAATGGCAAAAGATTAAACTATTTGTGTGGGGTAGAGCTGAAATGGGTAGCTTATTTTGTACCTACAGATAATGCCCACATTTTTTAGTACCATCTTCATTATTCAGTTGGCTAGTTTGGGTAAGATGATGCGTCCTCCGAATTTCTTAATGGAGGCAGATTTGGTGTGGAAGATTTCTGCCCTCTACCTCTAACTTTACTGACACACTATGGGTAGTATTTAACTTTTTCAGTGTTTATTTGATAGGGGAGATTTAGAGTGGTAATAAAAACTTAAAAGTAATAAAACTAAATTCTGTAAACAAAATACTTAAGCTCTTAGCACGGCTTTGTTATTTCCATAACATTGTTAAAGCAAAGGCTCCTCTCCAAGTGCCCTGAAAAATGGTGACTATAAAATGCTGGTTCATACAATTTTGTTTCTCTCAAGTTTACACCAGAGTGCTGGATGGCTATCTAAAATCAGAATTAAATATGCCACTGATAAGAGTGCTGCTAATCTTTCAAAGATGCCTCTGTTTGGAGTGGCCCCTGACATGAATTGTTCCAACTCTTTCATTTATACCACTCTTTCTGCAGAGATTTAGGATAGTATTTTTTCACTCATTGACTTTTTATCGTGTCTGCTGGGGTGTATGCATTAGGAATACTACATATTGTGCTAGTCACTTAAATTCTTGCTTTCAGGTGGCATAGCAACAGCTGCAAAAGGACCGATTCTAATGTAAATCTGCATATAAAAACACCATTAGAGCATTACACATGCAGCGTATAATATAAGCTACAATCAATATTCAAAAGCATTATGAAATACTTTAGAGCTATTGTGTGCCAAGTAGACACATTTCCAATGTCAGAAACTCTGCCATTTCTACAATGTTTTTGTCATAACACCGGAAGGGGGTTAGCTTACTTCACAAAGAGTCTGCACCATTCTATTCATTATAATATAATCTTTTGTTATAGCAGTTTAAGGTGAAAAGATGCAAAATGTTATTCTAAAAGACCCAATTACACTCTTCACATCTATATATATTAAAGTAGTAAAAGACCTGAATTTATGTAAACCAAATACTGTTTGCGACATATCTGTATTGTCGCTCCCTCTTCCCTCAGGAGGTGAGAAGTTTTGTGGCAGCCCTTTGTGGTTGGTTTCTTTATGAGGAAAGAGAGTGATGGTGCCTTAGAAATCCATTGAATCCATATAAGTTTTAATATAAATAAATACATTTACAGATTTATAGGCCGAGAGCAAATAGAAAGCAGCTAATAGCACCCACAGTCTTTCATTCAACAGATACCACTGCAATCACCAGTACAGTAGTTCCCAAAAAAAGTCCCTCTCCCTGAAGTCTTTCTCCCAAAACTCCTGAAGCCTCTTGCCAACTCCAAAACTGCCTCGGACATCTCAAGCACAATCTTTACCTGTTATCTCTTTGCATGCCCTTGACAAAGGGCTGGATGGCCCCTATAGCCAGGTGTGGCCATAGCTCTATACCACAAGTGGGGATCCCCAGGCTCAGGGACCAAATACAGCCTGCAGTATTACTAAGAATTTAATTGTTTACATTGGGTTTTTTTTAAAAAATTATTTAATGTTGTTTGCTGCCCCGGTCTGCCCTGTGGGCAGGAGGGGTGGGATATAAATTTTAAATAAAGGCTGCAAACTTCTTACTGTAATAATTAGTCAATGAAACTATTCCAGAGCAAGTTTGAGGATTGCCACCTAAATTCTTTAGTCACTACATCCTATGCACTTAAAATAAGGAAATCTGGATTTATTTCTGTAAATTTACTGCAGATTTCTTCTACAGATTTGCTTTGTGAACTTGGATGAATCTCATAACCTCTTTCTACCTAAACTTTATTTATAATATAGGCATAGTAATACTTAACTCACTAATACTCATAGTCTTAATTCATTATGTTAGTAAAGAACTTTGGGAACTTTTTATGGAATTTGTTGTAGACATGCACCTGGTAGCTGTCACATCACTTGATGGATGTCCATTAATACTGAAGCTAATGGGGATATTGAATAAAGGCAAAGTATTATTGCAACATTGTAATGGTCACCATTTCATTTGTCAGGACCGTAAGACTTACAGAGGTCTAGGAGCAGTTCTTACCAGCTGGTAGACATTGCAGTCAGGGATAGCGCAGGTCAAGTCCAAGCAGATGGTTAGCAGCACAAGCATCCAACAGAAGGGCATAGTCAGGCGTAGTCAGGAGATAACACGGGTTAGATCCAGGCAGGCAGTAAGGTCAGAAGGAGCTTAAGCATGTCAGATGCTAGGACTGTACCAGAGCTGATTCAGCTGAAGTGTTGATGAGCCACAATGCTACTGCGACTCTCAGCATTTAAAGCAGAGAAGAGGAAATGCTGGTCACTTCCTGTCCTGCCCTGAAGGTGCAGAGCTGCCCCTATTTGGTCGAGGGCATAACTGATGCCTAGGCCCAGGAACAAGTGCTACCTGTGGGTCTATGGTAGGGGTCTTGTGGGATGCCTCTCCTGCAGCTGCTATATGCGGGTCTGCACTAGAGGTATCATGGGATGCCTCTTGCAGGTCTGTGCAGGAGTTATGGGTGACACCATTTGAAACAGACTTTTACGGGGTTAAGCAGGCTTTTATGATGTTAATAAAACCATGAAAAGTCAACATTCTAAAAACATCCATAACATTTTTTAAATACTCAAATACAGGAGAATGTCACATTTCATCATTCAATGTGATGTCTGGGAAACATTATTCACAGCAGGGTCTATTGGAGTGCAGTTACTGCATGGCAAAACATATAGACAACAGGCTTATTGTTGAATAACTAAACCAGGCTATGGATCTGGGAAATCAGAATTTGGTTTCCAGAGGCCTTAGCCTAAACTTGTGCATGGTTTTGAGCATTGCAATAGATTTGTGCACAGCTTGTGCACAGGTTGCATGCAGACCCTTTTAATGAGTGCACGTCAGGGCTGAATGTCTGCTATAGAAATACTGTGTGACTTCAAACACGTTCAGTTAAGTTGTCTGATCCTCCATATCAGTGGCAGTTTCTATAAATGGGCAGCTGGGTGGCCGCCCCCCCCCCCGCCAACTCCCCCAGGCTGGTCAGAAACCTCAGCCCCCTGTTGACTCGCTGTGTGGTCGGCCCCAACACTTCCTGGCCACTTGCAGTGCTGCTGCGACCGCTTTCTCCCCATTAGAGAGCGGGCACATGCACAGAGAGTCTTCTGCGTGCTGTGTGCCTCCTGCGCTGCACCCGATATGGACTCAGTGCCGCACTGCCATGCGCTGCCAGTTACAGTGTGCTGCTGCCGCTTGCTTCCCTGGCTCCGCTCTTCCCCCCCTGCCTAGGCTCTGCTCCGCCTCCGCCTCCTCCTCCTCTCCCCCCAGGCCCCAGCTTTAGTGAGGCTGAGCTGGGCTTGACAGGCTGCATCAGGGAGGAGGCGGGGCTGTGTGTGTGCTGTGTTTTTACTGGGAGGGGTGATGAGAGAGAGGGTGGCACTGGCTTAAACAACACCATGAGAGAGAATGCATGCTTCAGGCGCTATCCCACTGCTGCATGACTCTCTCTCAGGCCAGGGGGGAGGGGCTTTTCAAACCTACAGCTGAGTTTCATGAGTGAAACCCAGCCAAAATAGGCTGCAGCTGGGCCCATTTTACGCCATGAGTCATGACTAGAGGGAGGTTAGGTAGGCGGGGGGGGGGGGGGTTTCAGGGGAGGAGCCTGCCTCAGCGCAGCCAGCCAATCACTGGCCACCAGAGAGATTGCTGGAGGAGATGCCCAGCCCTGATCTATATGCTGGCTGCCCATAAACTATTCGCTAGGTAGCCACAGCAGTACATGCACATTGCTGCTGCAGCCTGCTACTAGTGGCATTGGGGAACTGCTGGCCTGGACACCAGGCAACGACTACAGCACTGCTGCTTAGAAACTGGTAAGACTGAATTCCTTTCCCAGACCCCTTTGCCAAATTGCCATGTAGATCGTTTGCTTGCCCCTGGCCTGGCCATATGCTACTGCTGTTTCAAATGGCGTCTGCTCCTTTCTGGGTTTTGAGTGCTGCTGGGGAAACCTGGGTGGGGGGCTTGTCACATGAAATGAATGGTTTCTCTGCTTGGGTTTCCTTGGCATTTTCTGTGAAGGTTGCAAGCATGTCCAAACACACTCGGGGCCATTTTGTGCTTCACTGCTGCCCTCACAGGCCTGACCACATAGCTAGCTACTGCTGTTTCAAATGTCCAGGCCTCTGCTGATTCCCCCCTCCCTCCCACTGTCTTCGGCTTTCTGGGTTTTGGGTGCTGCTGGGGGACCTGGGTGGGAGGCTTGTCATGTGCAGTGGATGGTTTCTCTGCTTCAGTTTCCTTGGCATTTTCTCTGAAGTTTGCAAACATGTGCAGACACACTCAGGGCCATTTTATGCTTCCCTCTCCCCAAATCTTGTACTTTCTGCATAGGAAACTCCAAGTGTTTAGTCTTTACACATGGAGCATTTGTTTCTCACCATTCTGTAGTTCTTTAAGTATCTTAAGGGGCTTTACAGCATTTCCAGCTTTTGAAGAGATGTGTAGGTTTTCATAAGTATGTGTTGCTGGGGCCCAAATTTCTTGTCACTCTAACTTACTCTCTAATATTTATATAGAATCTACAGCAGAGGACACTGTACTATCCATAGAGAAAGTATCCATCCTGTTTCTGAAGATCACCTACAGAAGCAGGTAACTTTTCCCCCCATGGTGGGGTTCAGAAAAGGGGGGGGGAGAGCAAGCTTGCAGATTTCCTGATACAATTTGTGGTGTTCTTCAAAAAGCAGCCATCACGAGTGTGGGATTCTCTTTACTACTTCTATTGTGTGGTGGTCATGACTTCTCAGAGACACACTGATCTTTCTGTTTGTCTGTTGCAAGCAGAAGGAGCAGGAGCCACTGCTGTGAAGGAATTGCTAACCTAGTTCCAAGGGACTTGGCTGAAGAACAGAGAGTACCTTGAGGTGGGTGCTAAGAGGCATTGCTGCAAGTTGGAATGCACTTTAATGAATTATCTCCAGTTTGTTCTAGCAACTTCAGTTGCTGCCTGCCTGGCATGTTGTGTACACCACACTTCTGCATATCATTTGCAAGGGGGAAAGGTAGGGGAAAAGGTGTGTGTGTGTAACATGTTATGCTTTCATTCAGGACTTATCTTTGCACCCATTGTAGTACAGTGCATAATGATGGCTCAAAGCTCACTGCGATACAATTCCCCAAAATCTTCTCTTATTTTGCAGGACAGAAGCATCAAAGAACGAGCCACTAAAAATGTACGCCATGGAGTCACTGCTGGCAAAGACATTCTCACAGCTCTCTTATGCTGAAAGATGTCAGGTGAAAGAACTGGGACCTGACCATCCAGATCTTCAACTTGCGCAAGCTTCCTGTGACAGAGGGAAGAACTACACACCAGTTCAACACAGCATGGTATGAGAAGAAGAAGTAACTGTGTGGCAGGGTTTCCAAGACTGTATTGTTTTGTTTTCCATGCTTGCTGTTTGGGGGTGAGGTGGTGTGGACCAAAACTGAAGTGAAGGACTTCATGCTTCTTTATCTTGTCAGCTAGATGCATTATGAATGCAAAGGTCATATCAATAACTGCTTCAAGCTTGCAGCATTTGGTAAGACCAACATAGTGGCACAACTGGATGAAGGTTACCTTGTGAGTGGGTATTTTCAGACGTGATGAGATCACAGTGAACCACGGTCAATACCCACATGGGGCCAAAGCATCCTGAATATCTGTTAGGCGGCCGCTAGATGTTCACCACAGTCGATTCCCACATGGGGTCAATTTGAACCACGCTTCCGGAGCTCCCTGCAGGACAAGCGCCGCAAGCGTGGTCAAAGATCCCCAGCGGGAACCAACAAAATAACGTCTGGCTGGCACCCACGGCCCGGAATCCCCAGCGGGATTCCGGGCCGTGGTCAAATCGGGCCGGCACTGTGGCCGCATTGGCCGCGGCGCCCGCCCATCTCCCCAGAAGGCAGGCGGCGGGGAGCATGGGGGGGTGGGGCCGTGTGGCCGCACGTTGTGCCACACGGCCCTGCCCCCTCCCCGATTCCCCACCAGGATCAGCCGGCACGTCTGTTGGACATGCCAGAATGATCCCAGCCGGGAATCATTTGGGTGATTCCGGGATGGGGCGAATGCTGCCCCGTCTCGTCTGAAATCACCCAGTGTTAGAAAGCACAATAAGAAGGTTGACAACAACTGGTACATTGTCTAAAATAATTGATTGTATTTGGTTCTGTGGTGCTTTTGAGTTGGCACTGCGTGGCCATGATGAGACTGAGGACTTCTTGAACCCAGGAGTGTTTAGAGCCTTGGTTGAACTTATTGGCAGCATTTATTCTGCAATGGAGAAGCATTTGACTGCCACAGTTTTCAAAGGCACTTCCATAACAATCCAAAATGAAGTCCTAGACTGCATGCTCACAGTGGCCAGGGATTTCATTATTGAGGAGTTGAAGAGCACCAAATATGTGGCTATTCAGGCTGATGACACAACAGATGTGTCTACTCACTGCCAGTCAGTACTAATTTATCAGTACATTGATGGCAGAGGCTCAGCTGTAGAGAGTTGTTTTTTTTAGTTTTTCTCAGTTGCAAGTTTCTCTTGCAGAAACCATTGCCACAGCATTGCTCCAGCAAATGAATGCTGTTTTTCCAAGGACAATGATAAACAGAAAGTGATTGCTCAGAGCTATGATGGTGCGAGCGTGATGCGTGGGAAGCATGGGGGAGTCCAAAAGAGGATACAGGACATATACCCAAATGCTCATTATGTACACTGCTATGCACACCAACAAAATCTGATAATGCAACAAGCTGTGTCCCAAATAAAAAAGGTGAAAGTATTTTTTGCAGATTTGGGTGGATTAACCGCCCTTTTTTCGTCATCTCCAAAAAGGACAGAGGTTCTGGATATGATAGTAAAGAGAAGGCTCCTCAGAGCACCTGCCACACACTGGAACTTTAACATTAGCACAGTAAATGTAGTTTATGAGCACCGAGAAGATCTGATACAGTGCTTCAACCACTTAAGAAATGGTAATTTTGATGCCAGTGCAACTTGTGAGGCATGGGGATTTGGTAGAAAGTTGAGATAGAGAGTTCCTTTACTTCCTGTTTTTATTCCATAAAATAATACCTCACGTTAAGGTGCTTTATGATCAACTGCAAAAGAGAGAGACTGACTCTGTAGGTGTTCAGACATTTACTACAGAGTTTGTCAGCAGCATCAACAGAGTGAGAGACTCTATTAAAGATCTGCGCTCTGAACGGCCAGAGCAGTAACAGCTCCCGAGAGGTAGCACTAGAGACAGCCTGGATCAAATTGCAGTTGAAGTTTGTGATATCATAATTTCACATGCAAAGGAACAATTTGCGTTCACAAAGCACCTACTAAGTGCAACATTATTACAGGGGGCTCTTTTTGCAGCACACAACCAATGCTTTCCAATGTGAGCACTGAACGAAACAGTGGATGCCTACCCTATGCTACACAAAGACAGACTGAGGATGGAGCTTTCTGTCTTGTACGATAAGAAAGACTTGTATGGTATGAAGGATGCCTCAGAGCTACTTCACACATTGCTGGACAACAATCTGCAGGACAGCTTTGCCGAAACTTTGAATCTAGTGAGAATTATCATCATGACACCAATAACAGTGGAATCTGAACATTCTTTCTCAGCTCTACAGAGAATAAAAACTTTCCTGAGGAACACAATAACAGCAGAAAGACTGAATGCATTGGCAATGTTGCCAATAGAGAAAAAGTTGATCCAACAAATACCTGACTTCAACCACAGGACAATTGAACAGTTTCCACATCTCAAAGACTGTCGAGTGCCTTTGCTGTACAAGCAATAGACCTGTGTGAATGTTTTTATTTGGAGTGCATGGGAAACCCTTTGAGGTGCTTGGCTGGTGAGGCAAAGGAGCTGGGAGGAGGAGAGTTTGTTGTTTGAGTTCTTGGCTGGCTGGTTTGTGTGTGGGTGTCTTTGGTTGTGGTTTAGGTTTTATTTGGGGGCGGGTGTGACTGTTTGGTTAATAAACTCTTGCCTTGAGTCCAAGACCTGTATTCAGTGTGGGGGTTTTTTCTGCATATTATTATTAAGCATATATATAGTGTCAGCAGTGTACCTTGCTCATGTTTTACAGTTGTTGGAAGACCAGTCCCTGGTCTGTTCGGGACCAGGGACAATCAAAGAAGGACAAGAATGAGGGGAGTACAGGGAGAAACACACCCATTTCCAGTTTTTTTACACATGGGGAACCAAGGTTGTAAACATTCATATTAACTTGAAAGTTGGCTAGGCTCCACCTACCGTTGGCTAGGCTCTGCCTACCACTGGCTCCGCCTACCATTGGGCTAGCCCCTCCCACTTCTGACCCCACCCTGCGCCCTCACCAGCCGCCACTGCTCCATATCTTTTGTAAAATGGGAATAATTATATTTGCTTTCATAGGAGTTGAAATGAAAAACGTTATTATTAGCAGTAACAGCAATGACTAGTGTTACATATGACCAAACAAGGTATATGGGTTGTGACACACAAGTGCTGCCCCTTTAAGAACTGCCTGCAGGTCACTGAAAACACACCCCTTAGCAGGGATATAAAAAGAGGCCTAATTTGGCTGTGGTCAGTTGAGCTAGGGCAGACAGAGAGTACATTAGGAGTGGGACACTGAGGAGAATACCAGATACTGGATGTACCAGTATCGGATCTCCCTGGTACCGGATCTACCAGTATCGGCATACCGGATTTTTAATATTGGCCGCGGTACCGGATTTTTTACATTGTGGCTATTGACTTCAATGGCCGCAATGTAAAAAATTTGGTACTGCGGCCAGTGTTAAAAATCCGGTATGCCGGTACAGGTAAATATTGGATTTATTGGATTAAGCCAATACACCCAAATACTGGCAATATCGGATCTCGGGAGAACCGGAATTCCCACCCCTAGTACATATCATGGACGGCTAGTCTCTCCTTCCTTCCAATCTATGCTGCCCAGGGTCCTGAAGGCAAGGTACCTGTAGAAGCCAGGGCACTACCAAGGGAGTGAGAAGGAGATGCTGTTGCCTGCCTAGCCCAGGTCCAGGGGGGCATGGCCTGGGCATAAGCTGAGATCCAGAGGAAGTCAGAGTTCTGGAGATTACCTTTATGCAGCCTGTATGTAACCTCTTTGTATATACATGCACTGGTGACTGGAATAAAGCAGTGTTTCCTTGAAGTTGATGCCTATTGCCGATTCCTGTGGGTGAGTGGAAGAGCAAACCAGAAGGGTGGCCCTGATCCTGCAAGGAATTGCACTGATCAGAGGGTCATCCTTCACATGGAGACTTGTACAAGGTTTTGTGCTGTGCATTTTTATGGTGAGGCAGAACAAACTCAAAATATTCAATCTTCCCAAGAACAGTTCAATTTCCTCATCTCCACAAAATTTTTCTGGCAGCTGAGTTTTGAGCAATTAATGACATTTGGGTAATGGAATAGACTTTCAGGAAGTTCTGGAGTCTCCTTCAATAGATGTGTTCATATATCAGATGGAAAAGCATTTGTCTGTGTGAGGGTGGAGGCAAAGAGGACTGAACTAGGTTACCCTTCCAAGTCTATCATCCTAAAATATGAAGATCGTTTACACAGGATCTTTCCATTGAAGTCAATAGGAGCTGAGTGACTGGCTTCTCTGTGGAAAAGATTGCAACCATAATGTTTAACAATAATCAAAATGACCTGCTGTATTTCTGTAGTGTTCATTGATACTGAGCATTGTTGATTTATAATGTTCTTTTTCACATATCATTGCATACAACATTGTAATTTTTTTTAAAAAGAAAGAAAGATTGTCAGCTGTCCAGGATTGTCCAGTGTTCAGGAGAACCCCTGTTCTAGACTATGAATGAATGAATGAATGAATAAAACTTTATTTGCCTAAACTATAAAGTTATTGGCAATATATATACACCACAACATACACAATATGCACAATATACACCAAAAAAATATATATATATACAATCCCCGGCCATAGGCTCTAGGCAATAAAACCACATAGTATACACAAAAAATATATTTTGCGGACATAGTCGCATACAATAATCAATAATTCCAAGCTGGAATACTCTTTAAATACATCTTCCACCTCAAATCATAATACAAATCCAAAATTTCCCCCTCTAAAACTACCAACCCCATAGGAGTATTCGCATCATTCAGCCACCCTTCCTTGGCCCTATTCCTTTCTCAGCACCTATCGCCTTCGATCATTCATCACTACGTTCCCAAACACAGCCACCAACCGGGTTAAATCATAATCCCTTGCATCCAAACATAATTCCTGCAGTTCAACCCAAGGATATCAAACCTGAGAATAACTAAGCGCCCCAAGGACTTTAACCCTCAGGTTCTTATATCTTGGGCAGACCAAAAAAATATGATGAACCGTATCCGGTACTTGCATAAAGCAAGAGAGGCATCTTCTCTGAAGGAATGGAACCCCTGTATATCGCCTCTCCAAAACAGCTGAGGGGAATACTCCGCAACGAAAACGTGTGAAAGCTTGTGTAAGAGAGAATTTTGCCCAAGAAATTAAATAATTTGTATCTCGAAGAGGATTTAGCGGGGGTTTATATCCGGGATTGACCCTTTGCTTTTGAAGCATTTTGAAATCAATTTGAAGCTGTTGGTCTCCCAGCCTCTGCTTAACCAGAAACATAGCTTGCTTTATACCCAAGGACAATAAAGTCCCTGTAAAGAGACCAAGCCTTCCCATAACGACCTCCATCTTCTCTAGCCAAGGGGTCAACAGCCACTCGTCACAGGCTCTTCCCAAAAGGGAGCTGTCACCTAAAGGGAAAAGTTCCACCTTTAACCAAAAACGAACAAGGGCTTGGATAGCAAACAACCTAATTGGGAAGGAACCAGTCTCTGCTCGCCGTAATACTTGTGGAGTTCCTTGAGGGACTCCGAAAATAGCCCTAAGGAACCCATTTTGAATTGGTTCCAGTTGTTCCACAAAATCTAATCCCCATACAGGGAAAGCATATAGCACCTGGGCTATAACCTTAGTTTGGAACAGTCAGAGAGCCGGCAAAATCATCTGGCCACCTTTCCGAAAGTAAAATCCACGTATTGCCCCAGCCCTTTGCATTGACCGTGTATTGGCCATAAGCCAATGGTCCCTCCAACTAAGAGAATTTGAAAAAGTCACTCCCAGGTACTGGAACTTATCTACCTGGGAGATCTGGTGATCACCAATTTGCCATATATGCATAACCCCATGCTTCCTACGTCCGATGATCAGGACCTTGGTCTTCTCGTAATTAACTCTTAGATCTTCATTACGGCAATAATCCCGCAACTGCTGCATTGCTCGGCGGAGGCCAACTGTAGATCGAGAGACCAGGGCCGTGTCATCAGCATATAGGAGGGCAGGTACCTTCCTGTCGCCAATCTGCTGGGGATGGGTGTTAACTTCAGATAAAAAGGGGAGAAGATCATTTAAAAAGATATTAAACAAGGCGGGTGCCAGCAGGCAACCCTGCCTCACCCCCCTTGTTAACCCCCACTTTCTGTGACAAAACCCCCGCCCTGTTAATTTTGACCTGTAAGGTGTTATTTGCGTGGAGTAGAGATATCAGGAAAAGGAGTCTTGGCTCCATCTGCAGTGCATGAAGCTTTGCCCACAATCATGCCCTGCAGATGGAATCAAATGCCATCCTCAGGTCTACAAAGCAGAGATAGAACTTCAGGCCCTGGTCTAAGGTCTTCTTGATCAGATGGGCAAGGACCAAGGCATGATCCACCATGGAGCAAGCCTGCTGGAACCCCGCCTGCTCTGGCATAATAACCTTCTTATCCTCCAGCCACTCCTGGAGTCGAGACGAAAGAAACCTCACGTAAAGTTTGCCAACAATACTAAGAAGGCTAATGGGGCGGTAGTTCCCAGGGTCCCTACCATCGCCTTTCTTAAATATTGGGACCACAATGCTGTTGGCCCACAATCTAGGGATTCTTCCCGTAGTATTAATATATGTAAAGATGGGAGCCAAGAGCCCTGCCCACCATTCTGGGTCCTCCTTCAGATTCTCCGCTGTAATTTGGTCCACACCAGGCGCTTTCTCACCTTTACAGCGAGAAATCAGATCCCTGATCTCTTCCTCCAATACTGGGAGCCAGTGAGGGAAGGAATCTGATTCTTCGACCGAGAGATTTAAACGGGGCAAGAGGGTAACTTAAAAGATAGATTCATAAAATCTTTCCCAGACCCCCAGAGACAGCGACACTGAGGCCCTGGCGTCCTCTCCAAGCCTCATCTGGCGAATGCAACTCCAGAACTGGGTCAAATTTCCATCCCTTGCCACTCTCTCCAACCGAGCCCATTGCTGCGCCTGAAAAGCTAGGTGCTTAGAAGCAAACAGGCATCAATAGGACGCGCGAGTTCTCAAAAATACTAATTTGTTAGCTGCCAAGGGATTGCTCTTTAGTCGGCCTACCATTTGTCTAAGATATAGTCGTACTAACTGGCACTCACTGTCAAACCATCTTCCAAAATTCCCCACGTAAGAAGGGGCAGGGGAGTCCCCAGAACTCAAAAAGGATATAAGGAGGGTGGTAATCTGGTCAAGACCCGACTGGGCATCTAATACTCCAGATTTTATTGAGGAACATAACTGTTTGGTGGAAGAATCCTCTTTAAAGGCCATAAAACGCTGCGCCACTCTAGTTGACCAGCGCATTCTTTTATATACTGCCTGTCGACCTGGATGGCAGCCTGACCCCTCATCCAAAGCGGGAAGCTTCTGCCCCTGCGGGTCATGCCACATTATTTGCAGTGGAAAATGAGCAGTTACAATACTTGGCAGTACAACTAAATTTAGTATCCTTGGGAAAAAGGTAGATGAAGCTAAAAAGAAGTCAATAGTACTCAACCCCTGGTGCAAATGGAAGGTATAAGAACCCTCCCAATCCCCATCCAACCTACCATTTAGTATAATCAGCCCAAGTCCTTCCACGAATGCTTTCATATATTTAGCATTCGCATTTAATTTCTTATCCTGGGCTCTACGTAGATGGACCTTGGGGGGGGGGGGGCGAAAGGCACCCCTCATTCCCAGGATGCTAAATATGTTTCCCAATGCAATACCAATATATTTTCCAGTGAACTCCACCCCGTTAAGAACTTAGCTGACATTTTGAGAGATTTCTGGATATTATATAGTCTAAATAAATAGTTTTCAATCTTATTTTGCGCTCTTTTATTGTAAGTGACCCTCATCGACAGAATTACTGATAGGGAATGTGTATATTCCCCCCTTTGCCTCTACTTTTTTTAATGTGGACATCTGGGATGAAATTATTAGTAGGGTGGAATATGCATGGCAGATTTATCCAACCGCCTACTTTATTATGGGAGGAGACTAACTCCAGACTGGGTGACTGGCAGGGTCCTGGGAATGAGGGGTGCTTTTCGACACCCCCACCCCCCCAAGGTCCATCTACGTAGATCCCAGGATAAGATATTAAATGCAAATGCTAAATATATATATGAATGCTAAATATATTCATATATGAATGCTAAATATATATATATTTAGCCTTCGCATTTAATATCTTATCCTGGGCTCTACGTTGATGGACCTTGGGGGGGGGGTGGTCAAAAGGCACCCCTCATTCCCAGGACCCTGCCAGTCACCCAGTCTGGAGTTAAAGTCTCCTCCCATAATAAAGTAGGCGGTTACTTTGCCATGCATATTCCACCCTACTAATAATTTCATCCCAGATGTCCACATTAAAAAAAGTAGAGGCAAAGGGGGGAATATACACATTCCCTATCAGTAATTCTGTCGATGAGGGTCACTTACAATAAAAGAGCGCAAAATAAGATTGAAAACTATTTATTTAGACTATATAATATCCAGAAATCTCTCAAAATGTCAGCTAAGCTCTTAATGGGGTGGAGTTCACTGGAAAATATATTGGTATTGCATTGGGAAACATACATGCCTTTGCTAAAAGCAGCTAGCTTTTAGCAAAGGCATGTAGCAAGAAATAGATGGATGCCTCCAAGTCAGAGACCAAGAGTGACAGTGCTGATGAAATCTCAGAAGTAAGCAATCAGGAGCCTAAAACAACAAATAAGTATATGTACTTCTTACCAATTACACCTTGAGCAAATGCAGTTTTCTTAAGTACATCAGAAGCAGAAAGCCTGCTACAGTCTAAGCGGGCCAGGTCTAACCCAGTCTGGCACTTTTTGTTTTTATTCCCTTATTCTCGGAGCAGCTTTTCAAACCGCACTCCAACAGGTCGGGTTAGGCGGAAATGTTGCATTCAGACCAACCCGGAAGTGTGCGGTGCTTTAAATCGCACGCTGCCGCCGCCGCAGCTATGTGATTTAAACGCACGTCTGACTGCGCCCATAGAGTTCACATTGCATGATATTTTTTTTACCTCTTTCTTTTAAAAATAAAAATAAAGAAGTGTTAAAATATTACATAAACAATTATATGGGTTTGCAAACACTGGCTAGCCCACAGTGCCACTGTCTTTTTGACTTCTGGGATGAATATAGAGTAAAGTCCTCCAGATGTCCAGGACTGTCCTTGACAGCTCAGGAAAGATGATGCTGTTTGTCCAGTGTCCAAGGCAACCCCTATCCTAGACCATATCGGGCACTTTTACACATACCCAAAAATGTGTATTTGAGCCCCTAAACACATTTTTGGCTTTTGTGTGTATACACCACAACACTCCTGGACATGCATTTGGCTACATGTTAAACCTGTGTTTAATAGGCAAAGTGAGCATGATTGGCTCAAGAGGTCACTTTCCATGGTCAACTTGAACACAGGTCCGATGTTACATCTAAACACTCTGGGTGCAATCTGCAGCCCTCGCAAACTGCGCCTACGTGAGGCGCAGTATAAGACCACAGGTGTTCAACTGTGCACATGCTCCACAGGCACAGAAAGCCGCATGGGGCAATGGCACACCCCACCCGATGCGACCCCCCCCGAGCCAAAACACCCCACAGCCTAGGGGATGGAGCAGGAGCTGTGCCTGCTTCGTCCCCCGGGCCGCAGGGTGTGTGGGCTCAGTTGTTGTAGCAGCATAGGTCTCGCCATTGTCTCACACTGCTTGCTGTGCACATGTGGCGCATGCACGCCTGAGTACCCACCACCCAGATCACCAATGCACCTGTGGCTGGCGTAAGTCAGCAGCAGGATTGCACCCAATGGGTGGTGTGTTTGCATCCACTTTCTGTCCCAAACCAACTGCGCTACACCCCATTTATTTCTCATTTGATGGACAAAGGGGTCCCTGGGAGCTGCACAGACTGGCTTTTGCTGGCCAGGAGATCCAGTCCAGTCTGGCTTAACTCTCCAAGTGCTGTGCCTTGCTTCTCAAAGGATTGGCTGATGAAGCAGCTGACCACAGCGCTGCTCTTGGGCTCCCGTGGCTCAGCCAACGTGCACAGCAGGAAACTTGCCGGCAGGACAGCGGAGACTCTCCGCAGTCCCTGGTTCCTCATGGCCCCAGCATCAGGCTGGGATTGCATCTGGGAGATTCTCGGAGACTGCACATGCGTATTAGAAATTAGTGGAAGAGAGGACCTGGATTTGCCCCAAGAAGGGCTGTGTGTCTAAAGACAATAACATGGCAAATACAGGGCAAGTCAATAGTCTCTGTCCCTGCTCCTGGGCCCCATGTCTCTGTTACGTGTAAAAGTGCCCATAATATCCAGGAATCTCTCCCTTTCCAGGCCCCAGCTTCCCTGGTTGGCATCCTGCTGGCGTAGAAGACCACCTAGTGGGAACAGGGAGAAAATCAGGACAACTTCTAGGCCTTGCGTCTGCCTTCCAGCACTCAGCCCCTCATCCTTCATCCCTGCCTGGCTCTTTGTCCTGGGCCTGTTGGGCTGACTTCTCAACTCTGGTCCTCTTAGCTGGTTTGGATTCTATGCTCTAGGCTGTCCCTTGTCTTGGACTGGTTGCCTGTTCAGAATGGTTCTTTGAGGGCATAGCTAAGTTGGAATGGGCTCTGGTGCAGACGGAATGGGTCCCCTGCCTCCCTCTGAGCAGCAGGTGAGACAGCTGGCTGCACTTCGGATCATAGGCCTCCAGGCTTATGTCCCTATTACCATTAGCCCCTTGGATTCCCAGCATTGATCCTCTGATCTGTACCCTTGTTTGCCCCACTGGCACATCGTCTGATCTGTCTGATCCTGCTACTGCTTTGCCTTGGTGAAGATCCTCCAAAGACTGTTCACAATCTTTGTCCCTTAAAGTTCACATTGCATGATTTTTTTTACCTCTTTCTTTTAAAAATAAAAATAAAAATAAAGTGTTAAAATATCCATATAAACAATTATACATAGCACAGGAGTATTATTTAATACATACATCATATGTCTGATCTGCAAGTAGAAAGCACTTCTAAACATTGTCAAGTAGATAATTCCCCAAAGCAGCCTCTCCCACACTCTAAGGAAGAGAGAAAGAAAAATAAAAGGGGGAAATCAGGGGTGGGGATGGGATAAAAGCAGGGAGTCTGCACCAAGAGACACCAAGAGTTGAATCTACTCAGAGATGGTTTCCAGTGCTCTCATGAAAGACCAAGTGGCCTCATAGCAGGATCTTGTTCCTTTTACCTCTTTCTAATGAAAACATTCTAAACATATCCCCCAAGATACACATGAAATGTGGAAAGAATTAGGGAAGGGAGGGAAGCCTTGAGCAAAGCAATATTCCTACAGGTATCCTATGATCAAAGCATGCACTTCAGTGTGCACAGTAATTGGAGCACTAAGTGATTTGAATGTTGGTAATTGGCATGTGATTGCCTAACAGGTAAAATTTATATAGAATCTAATGTATATATTCTCTTCTCCTTATGTTAGGCAACGAGGCTCCAATTACCTGTACCAGAATCCCCTAATGTTCCAATTACATGCTCTCCCACTGCTGGTGCTCCAGTTTCTAGTCTTAGTTCAGACTAAATCTGTCTGTGTGTTTATCCTTACAGGATTTTATATTAACACTACTACCTTTTATATGGTAAAAGTGAGCTTGATAACTATTTAATACTGAATTTTCACAATGCATCACACAGAGAAATACCTGTAGTTAACTAACACTCTTTATGCTGAGCTTAAAGAACAGCATTCACTTCTTGTCTGTGATAATCTGGTGTAATGCTAGCTCTTTCTGTTGCAGTGTAAAACAGGGAAGGCCATTAGAGGATTCCTTTTCTAAGAGAACTGCCTGCAAGGTGTGGTGGATCAGAATTTTCTCCACATACTAGGTCAGAACTCTTTCATTCAGTGCAACTCCATTACATTCAAATCATTACATCATTGCATATTTCTGTATCTAAAATTGCACTCTTGTCCACATTTTGCGGTGCCTCTGAATATTTTTAGCATGGTTTCCTTGTCAAAGAAAGGCAAAGAAAGTGCCATTATATCAAACTCTGAGATTACTTTTAAACAAATTTTAACTGTCACAAAGATTATGAAGACAGGTGCAAAATGAAATAACATGCATGTGTTGGGCTGCTTTTAAATGAGCGGGTCGCTGTTGTGGGACCTGCTCGTGCAATATTTCAAAATCCCACAAGGCGAGATAGCATGAGACGGAAGTAGGGAATCACACGCATGGAAGGCGGTTGCACATTGTTTGCTGACCGCAAATTAAATACCTCACACATCGAGGTATTTAATTTGCGGTTGGCAAACAATGTGTGACGGTGAACCGCTCGTCTAAAAGAGCCCTTGGTTGGCTCTACATACACCATTTCTGTGTTTTAAAAACAAAAATTAGAGAGAGGGAAATTTAAAACATAGTTGAGAGTAAGAAAGAGGAATTAAAAAGAAGCAGTTTTTCGTAGAGGGTTAGGCTTAGTAGCTTCACCCGTTGTAATGAAGTAACCGTGATCCTTCTGAATCTTCTCTTCAAAACAAAATCAACACAAGATATATTGGCCAAAATATTGGACTTGGGGTCAAATTGTAACGAATTGGAACCGTTCTCTATCTTTCCTGACTAGGAGTAGGACTTAAACCCCTAGTAGGCAGTTCCCAATTTCGGGAGCTTGGCAGAGGCACTATGAAATGAACCACAAGCCCTCTAAATAGATATATGTTTATTACTATATCATATAGAAAGAACTGGGAATATAGCAGTAATACACTTGCATCTAGCAATAGCCTTCACCTACTCTAACAGCAAGCACACACATACAAATACATATACATGTGTTCTTACGCATCAGAGGTCTCAGGTCTGGTCTCGAGAGGAGAGGCATGGCGGGGGCCCAATCAAGGTCTATCTAAGAACCTAGCTGCTGGAGTTTTGGTTTTCACAGCCTTTGAGAGTGTTGGAAAGGGCCAAGCACCGATCAAACGGCAGTTACCTAAGTAACTGGTCAGAGGGTACCATGCAAGACACCTTTCCTGTCTAGGGCTGGCCTTTTTATCCAGTGACTGCCTTATGATTATCCAGGGTGCAGGGCTGTTAGTGCTAAGCCTAGAAAGTTCTCCCATTGGCTGTTCAGATTTGGGGTACTTTCTGCTTAGTCATCGTCATTATGGGATGTCTTGACCAGTTAGGTCCTGCCTACCCCTCCCTCCAGATGGGAGGCCTGATCTTTGGCCATGAGTTACCCGTGCCCCTTTTCTCTAAGGCGTCTCACTGTCTGACCAGGCCATCTTTTCTCCTTACATTGCTCAATCCTTATCTGTTCCTGTAACCGTCTCTCTTGTTTATTGTTTTTCTTTGATGTGCAAAACTCTGTTCTGGGAACAGTCAGTTCCTGCTAGTTTTGTTCCTGCTGGGCCTTTTCTTTATTGATGGCAAGAATGTATACCTGCTACTACACAGCCTGTTTCAGCTACATATTTCCTTCATTCCTTCTCCCAGCCTGTTTTCCTCATAAAATGCATCTTCACTATTCCTAAACTAAAATTAGTATAAAGCATATAGCAAGCGAATAAAGCATATAGGGAAGTCATAGCATCCTTTCAATACACATCAGTTACAGATGTGTACAATATTTTCTTGGTTAGTGCTTCAATCAGTCAACTAATTCACTACAAAATGTCTTCTTTTAAAGGTCCACATGCTTAACTCGGAAATTCTTGGAGGTGGGGCATTTATAAGACATTCAGAAATTAGATTATGGGTGTCAACAGATGTGACAATCATGCTGTGGCCCGCTTTGATCCATTCTGGCCTGGACCTCACCTGCATGTTTGTGCAGGCACCGCCAGATGTTGGCCCAGGATTACCCCAGGCCATGTCAGTGGCTAGCCTAGGCTGTGACCTCGTAAAGTCTCTGAATCACAGCCTGGGCTAAAGCCCACCCGATCAGGGTAAAGCAGGCTATCCCATCTGTTGTGGCCATCAAGACCCAGCTCAGATTGGGTTTACAATGGCCAACAGCCAAGGCTGGCCATCACTGTCTGCCAGGACTTCCCATCATGGCAGGGCACTGGAAGCAGTGCAGGGGGTGGGGGAAGCCAGCTTCATTCCCTGTCTTCCCCAGTGGCCCAGCCACCGGCACATTTGTTCAGTCTGTGTCTGCAGCATTTTTCCTCCCCATCCTGAATAAGGCCGCTGTCAAGCCAGCATCACTTCTTTCATCACCCTATGACAAGTCTGTACATGCTGATCTTGATGTGGGAAAAGCTTTCACATTGACAGTTCTTTAGAGCATGAGAGTCTGTACTTGAGGTCCTATGTCCATTTAAAATGTCCAGCAATGTATGCCCCATCCCCAAGCCCCAACCCCTGTCTTTGCAAGGATTGCTAATGGCAATGGTAGGAGAGGAGTCCTGGCCTGGGTATGGATGAAGGGCACTATAGTTCTGCTTTTTTGCACTTATCATATGTTCTGACAGTCTGAATGATCAGCCCAGACTAAGTTTGCCAGTCCTATGTATGGTCCTTTTCACACAGACACTCTAACACGGATAAAATTGGTGTTACATTTTTTTATACATGTCGCAGGGTTGCAAGTGTGTTCTATAGGTGCCCTGCAACATGTATATTAAAATGTAACACCAATTTTATCAGTGTTAGAGTGTCTGTGTGAAAGGGGCCTATGTAGCATAAAAATTTTCATTTTTGTTATTACAATAGCAAAAATGAAAATGATATTGAAATAAATTTAAAAATTCATTTTTTGTTATCAGTGTCATCAGTATTGTTATTGGTCTTAGTATCGATATCACTCAAAACTAAAAAAATTGTTTTCTGTTTCATTTCCACTTTTGTCAGTGTGTTCGGGAGGATCTGTGTAGGGGGGGCTATAATGAGATGCAGTCTGCTGGCACTTCTCTCATTGGCACTTCTAACACACACACACAGCCCCCATCCCCCGCACACAAGGTGATGAAAACGGAACCAAACCAGAAAAAAAATAATCTGTTTACCAAGAACAATGAAGAACAAAATTTCGTTATTAACAAAAACGAACAATGACATAACAACATGGGTCGCTGGTGCACACCTCTATTGGTTAGAATAAATATACATTCATTGTAATATACATTCATGAAACTTGATCAAGTTTTCCCAGTTTCACATAGTGGAGAAGTCAGCCTTAAACCTGTCTTTGTTTAAAGCATTTATTTTTGTGGGGGAGGGACACAGAGAAAGTTTGGCAATGAAGATGGGAACATTGTGTAGTACGGCAGAATTATCTGAATGTAATTTGAACACAGGTGCATCTGTTGGCCCCTTCACATGCTTAATTAAAGCACATTACAGTGATGTATGTGGAAACTGAAGGGCAAAACATAGCCCTGAGGAAGCAGCTATTATAAAAACAGAAACAGAAAATACAGTTCTGTGGTGTTGCCAACAGCAGAAATCCTTATTCCTTTTATCTTCCCAGTTTTTTTTCCAAGCGCCCCGTTTTTGATGAAGGCTGCACACATTAGATGCATCAGACTCCATTCACTCCCTTGACAACTCGTTTTTTCCCCAGCCTCTAGTCTTGCTTGCCCGAGAGGTTCTGCCAACTCATCCTGTTCACCAGCCATCTTCATGAGTCACAACACAGCAGCTCCAGATGGAAAACAGGGCAAACCGTTCCCTCCAGAGTTATTGCCAATTCGGTTTCATCAATCAACCAGCAGCTGGGAAAGAAGAGCCATTCAGTGGTTGGCCAACTCACTCATGCCGCAGACTTGGCACTTTATATCTGTCTTGTGCCCAGCCTCTGGTGAGGAGGCTGAATTTGCTCCTGGCATTCCCACATGCAAATTCAGCCTCAAAGAATCAAACCAATTGCAGAGAAGGAGGTGGTTTTGCCTTTTTGCTATAGCTTGGCAGCTCATCTGATATATCAGTCCAAACATGAGGGTTATATCTGTAAAAATGAGTCCATCTCCAACCCATCCCCTTCTCCAAAATGTTAATGTTTTAGGGGAACAGTAAAGAGAGAGGCTGGAAAGCCAAATGCAAAGCTGGGCTGGCACGTGGTGAAGCTGCACACACTGAATACATTAGATTGCTCAAGCCCATTACGCAGTTGGTCATAGTGGTAGTTGGCTGGCGATCTACAATAGCAGTGAGATGCTAGTTTCTGCTTCTGTAAGTAGCAGACATGGCAGGAGGTGGCTGTTCCTTGAGCCAAGATAAAAATTGAGAGCGAACAGTTGGAGCACTCTGGCAGCAACGTGCTGGCATACTGCTGCACAAGCAGTGCTGCACACTGTCAGCAGGGCCTGCTGAGCTTCACTGTTGGCCATCACCTGTGAGCGCAGACAGCTGCAGAAGTCAGTGCCTAGGAGGAGATGGCAACAATGTAAATCACAAGAAAACAAATAAGGGACCGAGATAATATCTTTTACTTTCCTATAAGCATAAGCAAGGAATACCACAGGAGATTTTAATTTTAACGTCCGCAACATTACTGTAAACGGATACAGTCATTCATTTCCTTTGAATTAATAATATCAGTGGGTAACATTAATGCTTCTATACTAAAGGGATGCTTGTTAATTATGGCATAATTATTATTATGGCATATTATGGCATATGGCATGAGGACTTGTCATTGCAACTTTTGGCATGGGGTCTGATTGCTGAAGGGCAAAACCCCAATGACACTCTTTCTGTCCTTTATTTCACTTTAAAAGAATGACAACTTTCATTTGACCATACTGTGAGAGGACCTGGAAGAATCAGATGCACGTTAGGGGACAATTTAATTCATCACTCTATTTTTAAGGGTGAAGAAAGGTACGGATAGACAGACTCCATAAGTTGCTGAGCCAGAGGGAGCTGCAGTTGAACACAAGTGAACAACTGAAAAATCATTCTTGATGCAAAGTCAAAGTTAGCCGCCACAAAAAACTGTACTTTGACCCTACCTTGTAGCCAGCTATGTATTTCTGACCTCTTCCTTTAGCTTACTTTTGAGAGCATTGTTCTTATTTAAGGAAGAATAGCTCTTTATCCTTTCTCCAATGCAGGCAGGACTGGATCCAGGGAAGAAGTCATGTGCTGGGGTCCATGAATACATTTGAAATGATAATATGAGTGTGAAAAGCACTGGAGTAAAATACAGGTCCACACAGTCTCAGTTGTGGGGAGCCTGAGCCTATGGAGGTGACACCCCTCCCCCCCCCGCAATGCATTGGGCCCACAAGGCCTGCATGTATGGAAAACCACCCACTGAAGGGAATATTTCTTTTAAATTAACATCAAACGTTTTCTTTTTCTAATGGGTGAATCAACATGTGTCCATTTCTTTAGGAGGGGGCACAAGCTGCCATTTAGAACAGGGCCCCAATCTCCCTAGATCTACCAGGGACATATCACCTCCCCAATTAAAATTACTAGCGAGGTTAGACAGTGGATATCAAAGTCATTGGTTGCCTCTTTTTTTGCGGATGATGTGGCCCTGCTCTCACAGACACCCCTAGGATTGAGGAGACAAATGCAGGTGTTCTCAGATTACTGCAGGGAAAACTTTTCAAAATCTACGGTAATGGTGTTCTCCTCATGCAGGAGGACATATCGATGGAATATAGAGGGAAACCCCATCCAACAGGTTAAAATTTTTAAGTATTTGGGGGTCATATTCCAGCAATTGGGCTCTTGGAAAGAGCATATTCAGAGGGCAATTGTGCAATCGAAGGGAGCAACTAGCTCTATACTTCATTACTTTAGAAAGACAGGAAGGAATGCCCCAATACTAGCTCTGCAAGTCTTTCAGAGTAAAGTGACGGCTCAGGTGTTGCATGGGGCCGAATTGTGGGACCCATTTGCAGATCAGAAGTTAAATGCTATGCAGACGAATTTTCTTCGGGGGCTCCTTTCTGCCCCGATTGGCACCCCCAATGGGGTGATTAGATTGGAGTGGGGACAGAGTAGTTGGTATCAACAGGCCCTGGATCAGACCATCAAATTTTGGAGTAGATTGTCCAGTGGCCAGTGCTCTGACTCCTCTTCCTTGTATCCAGGGATGTATAGGTCAACCCCTGGCAGAAAAGAGTAGAAGCTTACTTCAGGACTCTGGGATTTTCTGTGGACTATTTGGCCCATAAACCTTTGGCAGCACTGTATAAGGAGATCTCCACTCGAGCAAAGGACATTGAACATGAAACTGAAATTAGCAATATAAGAGTATCTCGACATGTTGCTTCGTATCTCCAGTGGACCCCTGCAATGGGACAGATGGCGCTTTATCTGGCTCATGGCCTCTCAAGTAGAGGGAAACGACTCCTCTTCCAAGCTCGGGTGAATGCGCTGCCGTCAAATGTTGCCGAGGGACGGGCCAGGGGAATTCCCTTTATGGAAAGACTTTGCCCGTTTGATAATATGGCAGTCGAAACAGTGGGGCACATTATCCTGGGGTGCCATCTTTATGATAAAGTAAGAACGGAACTTCTGTCTCCATTTTTGGAAGAAAAACCAGGAAGATCAGAAACTTCTTTGCTCCAATGGCTTTTGGACTCTGAGGAGGAAAGGATTTATCGAAGTGTGGCTAGTTTTTTAATCCAAGCCACCCAAATACGCTCAAACTTTTTGGCATTTAAGCATATGGACTCTCTTGGGGAGGTGGGCTAACCTGGGGGTTGGGGTTACATGGATTCATTTCTCTGGGAAATTGTGCAGGGATTTTGATAAGACTTTGTATGGGAAACTAAATTGCTCCCTTTCCTGAGTCTCAAATGGGTTAATCAGTAATTCAAATTTGCTAATGACCTGAGGATGCTGGTTAAAGTTTTTATTTATCTTGGGATAGACACCCTGTTTTGGTTGCTATACCTAGGCTTCCCCTTGATAAGGGGACTCTGATGAAATTGACAAACCTTTTAATATATAGTTAATATTTTAGCCTAGCGTCTAGACTGAGTGATTATTAGCCCATTTTCAGGGCTTCTGCACCTTTGTTCTATCTTAAATATTATGAGGTGATAGATCTCGGGTGGATAACAGCTGCAAGCGATAGGTATTTTATGTATACATTATTTTATTCTATACACCTTTTGTAACAATGTAATAATATGTGTGTTTTGTTGTGTCTATGGCTATGGCCTATGGCCACGCCAAATAAACCTATTCATTCAATGTATCACAAGAACAACATATAGCAATTCCCTCCCTCAACCCCAACTGATGATCTCCATCCACCAACTCCTACATTCAGGAAGTTGACCCCACCATTAATTCATCTATCTACCCCTGCTGCCACCAGGGGATAATTACCGAACTCCACCCCCCTCTCACCGAGGGGAGTCTGGAACAATAATCCTGTAAGAATTATTTTTACTCACCTGACAGTCTGTTCAATATATTTGATCTTTAAGATTCTAGGATGTCCTTAAAAAGGGCATGTGATATTGGGTGATTTCAGACATTACGGGAGCCCGATTCACCACAGTGGATTCCCAGCGGTGGCGAGCTGGCTAACTACCCCCCGTGGACAAGAAAGGCCCCAAACAGACGTGACGGAATCAGGACCACGGCAGGGAATTGGACCGGCAGACCATGGCCCGGGGCAGGGCAACAGACATTACGCCGATCCCGAGCCGTAGTAAAAAGACCCAGAAGGCACCGGGGCGGCCCATCCCTGCTGCTGCTGCTGCTGCTGCTGTCCCCCCACCGCCTCCGTGTTCAGCACGACCACCGCCTCCTCCGCCTGCGCCTCCACCACCTCCTCCTTGCTTGCTTGCCCTCCGCTCTCCTCTCCCTTCCACCTCACTCCATCCCGCCACTTCCCCCTGCTGCCAGGTGCCCTTTACATCTCCCTCCCCAGCCAGTGCTGTTGCTCTTTGCCTGGCAGTGACGCTGCATCCTTACTCCTTTGTCCCTGGCTGGGAATCGTTCTGCTTGATTCCAGTTGGTGGTTGCCGTTCAGATGTTACTTTTGTTTGTTTCCCGGTGGGAATTGCTTTGACCATGCTTTCGGAGATGGTCCGGGCCAGACCTCCGGAAGCGTGGTTACTTTTGACCCCTGCTGGGGATTGACTGGTAAACATCTGGCGCCCACAAAACAGACATTCAGGGCGCTTTGGCCCTGCCGTGGGATTGAGTGTGGTTCACGGTGATCTCGTAACGTCTGAAAATACCCATTGTCCCAAGGCTGCCCCCTTAAAAATATATGGTGTTCAGGCAAGGGAATTTGGCAACTATGTACTGTCTGTTAAAGTTAAATACCAGTCGTATCTGTTTTGCATCTTTCCTTCTTGGGTAACAGGACATACATAGCTGAATGGAGGCTTCCAAATTGTCAATCAGAAGCATAAAAAACCCCATTGTTAGGCTGTTTCGGCCTTTAACTAGGACAAGCAGAGAATTCTTATTTCCAAAACGAGGGGAGAAACAGAATACACAGCCTGTCCCAATTTTTGACTGCTCAGTGCTGCATTGAGCAAATCTGGTTTAATCTATGTACAAGGCTGCATTTTAAATATTAATGTTCTCTTCCCCCTGCCTTCCCCCCACCAGATTCAGAAGCCCTGGAAGTCTGCATGCAAATTGGCAGCGGTGCGTGTTTGTTTATAGCTGAACAAATTTCTCTGGTCCCACAAAGCAGTGTTCTGCTCATTCGTAAGCCTTCTTCTCCCCAACCACCTGTAACAACTTGGAAATGTCATGTTAATGTTTTATGGGCAGCCCCATCCTGGCTGCTTCTAGAAATGGCAGCATCACTTGAATAATTTACACTGGTATGTTTCTGCTCTACTTTTTTTTCCTGGACTCCTTTAAGCTTCAACAGCAAAAAAAATCAAACAGCGAATGCTGGCAACTTGTCTGCCTTGACACCTTCATGCCCTCTCCATCCACTCCTCTTCTGGAAAGACAAGCAGAAAAGGTTTCCTCTGTGCAATGTTGAAGACAGAGTTCAGGTCAAAGAGTAGCATTATTTTTCAAACAGTAGTTTGGAAATAAAGGTGGATAAGATCTGTTTGAGAAAACAACTGCTATTTTACACTTCTTAGTTTAACATATTATTGAAAAACCAGTTTAATTAAAATATAAAATCAGTGCCAAGTTAAAGTGTTGTATAGTGACTAATGCAGGTGATTTACTGTCAAGGTATTGGACTGTTGCAATGTGTGACCTGATTAGTTACTGGGGGTGAAAATAGACATGCAGGCGGCAAATCCCCAACCCAGGGTGGGAATTAGTGGCCACCACTCTCCAGGTTGGGGAGGGAGAGCAACCAAACGTGACTGTGGCTGGAGATCCATCCCGCTGCCTGCATGTCCTAGGTTGGGGGGCGTGGCGCAACTGACATGCAGTCAGCTAGCCCTGCCCCACCCCCCGTGACCAGCCGTGGCACCCACCATGGCAGCCTCCACCCCATGGCAGACATGACACGGTCAAACAGATGTGTTGGCCTGCCGTGGCTGGTGTGGGCCCATATGGGTGGCCCTTGGCCTGGGATGTGCGCCCAGGGTCTTCCGGGGGATGCATTCCAGACCAGCCACCTACCCGGCCTGGGGCACTCCTGATCCAACAACTGGTGGCCGGGGAACAGATGTGCAGGTGGTTCACTAGCCCAGGTGGGTTATAGTGAGCCGCATGACATCTGTTTTCACCCTTTGATTTATTATGCCACTCTTATTTCTAAAGAGAGTGTGTGGTTGTTGCATTGTTCCCAAATGGAAGAGATGGAGACATAAGTCCAAATGACATCTTTTATGCCATGCCCTCCCTCATATATGTCTGTCCTGTATTGGCTCAATGTTTCTGACTTGCTACACCAATAGCTACAAGTAGAGACTAGGACCAACTAGGGCACACCAATGCCTGAAATAACAGAAAAGAGTTTTAGAAAAAGAAGAATCCAGATGTCCCAAACAGGCCAGCTCCATCCATGCTGCAGGGAAGGTGAAAACCCCTCAGTCAACTGCCAGTCTGCCCAGAGGTAAAATTCCTCCCTATTCCCAAATATGGTGATTAGTTAGACCCTGATCATGCACGCAGGCCCCACCAGCAAGGCACCTGACATACAATATAGTAGAAGGACCCTGTGCTTGCATATTCTCAGCAACTCTTATTTCTATTGGCAACAAAAAAAAAAAAGTATAAACTACCAGCGCTTTTCTTGCTGGAAAGAGCACAAGCAACAAGACCAAGAGTGAATGGAGGTAGGGAACCAGGATTTTCTCACTTTTGAATAAAGCATGAGTAGCTGATGGGCAGTAGCCCGCACATATTCTGCAACCTAAGGCCGCTATGAGACCTCAGCCTGTGGTAGGGTTTCCACCTGTCTTGTTTTCACCCTGAAAGACTAGGAAATGACTGTCTTTGTCTAGGTGTCGCTGACATATCACCTGGATGCCAAATGTCCAGAAATTGGTTTTGTGGGGTGTCTGTTGTATGGGTCTTTAGATACCCTACAATATATTCTATGCGACTATTGGTTGTCTATAGTGCTCTACAGAAGTGTAGGCTGTTTATTTTATGGGGGTGTATGGAACTGTAGAGTGGGGTCCTGTGGAGCTCTATGGAGTGTTGTAGGACCATGGTGCTGGGAAATAACTGAAGGGACATTTTAGCCCAGCCTCAATGCCATTTAAAATATACATAAACCAATACATGCAAATTAGCATTGTCCAATCTTCTTCCCTGAGACAGGCGGCAGCTTTAGCCTGGAGATGTGCTATACCCGGTACCATCCTAAAGACACAGGAGCAGGGTGTGAGAGCTCTGTGGAAGTGGACTCATCCATACACATATGTCAATGCTTTCTTTGTCACACAGAGACACTAGTTACCAGTGGTAGTTACATGTGGTGTGGTAGATAGTCCTTTTTATCTGAGTATCTCAAAGTAAATGGAAGCCATGTAGAGATGAGTGGCCCCTGTGTTCACATGCCTACTTGGTTTTTTTGGTGCAAGCGGAATTACCAGTTGCACTGTTAGAACTGACACACATCTTGCATTATAGGTTGAGGGTCTGGTTATAGGTCTCCTAAATGTCTGCAAAATATAATTTATTTATTTAGAAAAATTATACCCTGCCCATCCTGCCATGGGCAGTTCTGGGCGGCTCACACAACAGTAGAAAACAATAAAAACAACTTAAAACAATAAACCAGGAGAAAATAAAATTAAATACCCAAGACTGTCCACCTCACTAACCCATTCGCCACCCCACTCCACCCCCCGCCTACCCATTCCCCCCCATCAAAAACTAGGCAGAACAGCCACATCTTACAATAGCATCGAAAAGAGGGGAGATTCAGGGCCAAACGGGCCTCCACCAACAGGAAGTCCCACAGCTGTGGAGCAGCCACAGAGAAGGCCCTTCCCATCGTGGCCCCCCAGCAGACTCAGGGGACCTCGAGGAGAGCCGATCCAGGACCTGAAGGGTGAGACGGTCCCACAAATAGATCAGGCCAAGGCCGTTTAGGGCTTCATATTTACCTTGAATTGGGCCCGGAAGACTATAGGCAGCCAGTGCAGAGACTGAAGTGGTGTAATATGTGCCCGGTGGCCCAATCCCACCAGGCGGGGGGCCTCTGCATTCTGCGCCAGCTACAGTCTCCAAACCATCACCATGGATAGCCCCATGTAGAGTGCATTACAGTAGTCTAGCCGAGAGCTGATGAACACATGGATGACAGTGGCCAGGTCAGAGTCCAAAACGTATGGCCGAAGCCAATGCACCAGATGTAATTCACGAAAGGCACTCCTTGCCACAGACTCCACCTGAGCATCCAAGCATATCTGTGAGTCAAGGAGCACCCCCAAACTCTGTACCTGGGGAGCCAGCAGAAGGCAGACCCCATAAATAATGGGGGTTGTTATCCCCGCCACCTTATCCACCAGCATCACCTCTGTCTTGTCAGGATTCAGCTTGAGTTGCTTCGCCCTCATCCAATCCCCCACAGCTGCCAGACACCCAGCAAGCACTGAGACTGCCAGGCCTGGATCCAATGAAAAACAGAGGTAAAGCTGGGTGTCATCAGCATATTGATGACACTGCACACAAAACCTCCTAACCACCTTGCCCAGCGGCTGCATATACACGTTGAACAGGACTGGAGACAGAACAGAACCCTGCGGGACTCCACACAAGAGGTCTTGGTAAGATGTGAAATGATCCCTGAACACCACTCGCTGAGTTATTCCGGCCAAGAAGGAGCAGAACCAATCAAGGACTGTACTGCCCACTTCCACTCGGTCCCGCAGTCACATCACCAACATCTCATGGTCAACAGTATCAAACGCAGCTGACAGATCTAATAGAATCAACAGGGCTGAATGAACCTGATCTAATTCCTGGCGCAGGTCATTGCCCAACATCACAAATGCAGTCGCGGTGCCATAACCCAGGCAAAATCCTGACTGCAAGGGATCAAGAAAACCTACACGATTCAGATTCTCCTGAAACTGCTGGGCAACCACCCGTTCAATAACCTTCCATAAAAAGGGAAGGTTAGAGACTGTGCGATAGCTGACAATGGAGTCAACATCAAGCAATAGCTTCTTGAGCAGGGGCCGCACCACCACCTCCTTGAGACAGCCCAGCACCCTGCCCTCCCAAAGAGAGGCATTGACCACCCCCGCCAGCAATGGCCCCAACATCTCCTGGCAGACCTTAACCAGCCAGGACGGACAAGGGTCCAGTTCACAACAGGTGGACCTAACAGCCCCAAGAACATCCGCCACATCGGTCGGGGTCACCAATCAAAACTTATCCCACAAACATGGACAAGGCAGGGTTTCCACAACTTCCAAATGCCCACTACAGAAAATGCGGCATCAAAACCTCGGTGAATCTGAGTGATTTTATCCGCAAAATAATCCACAAACATGTCACAGCGGGCAGTAGATGACTCCACTCCAAGGTGGAGGGAAGCCGGACTGACCAGTACCCGCACCACCCGGAACAGCTCCGCTGGACGGGATTTAGCGTATGCTATGAGGACAGCAAAAAACTCCTTTTTGATGACCACATAGCTATGGCATAGACTCGTAAACACGCTCTATGATGCAACCTGTTGGCTTCAGCACGTGAACAGCGTCACCATTGCTCCAGCTGCCGTCCCTCCTGCTTCAGCACCCGCAGCCCCTTGAGTACACAAATCTATTGCTTTGTTGTGATTGTTGTTGTTTATTTAAAAACAAATCCATAAATTAAAATAAAACAAGCAAGTTCCCAAAGGAATGAAGCCAGTTCTCCCAAAGGGAAACAGCAGTTAATATAAGTCCGGGGAGATTTCAAATCAAATTAAATTTATTTAGCTGTGTGACCGTTGGTCATTGCAACACAAAAATCAAAAGACATACATATAATACAACAACATACAACGAACAAACAAGATAGAAAATACATAAACTTTCAGTTTAAACTGGGCCTATAAAGTACATCAAACAATCATTTATTACTAGTACTATATCACCATAATTAAGACCAAGAATAACTATGCGTGCTAGGAGCCTAACCTGGAGACTGTTCAAACTACTTGTAAATCCTGTTGAGGTAGTTGTTCCCTCGGCAGTGGTTTAAAATCCAAGAAAGACTGCCTTAAGCCAAATGCAGCTATCAAAAATTGGGCAACATTAGCTGTAACTTCAGGAAATATGTCTGCAAGGAGAAACAGGATAATCCAATGGACAGTCCTACCAGGGAATCTCTGAAAGTATTTAACTAAGAACCTCTGTCTTGGTAGGTCGTATAGATGGCAATGCAGCATAATATGCTGAGTTGTCTCCACACCTATCTGGTCAAAAGGGCAGAGACGGGTTCCATAAGGGAGTTTACTAAAATCGGCCTTCCAACACCATTGAGGGGAGTGTATTCAATCTGGAGCACAGCACCAGATATTTCCCTCTATTTGGAATAGAGGATGACAAATATTTGGCAAGGAGGATGCCACACTAAATAATCCAGGGAGATTTTGACTATGAAAGGGGCCAATTCTTCCATCCAGCTCTTCCTATTGTTACAAAACTTAAGATACTTATTTACCCTTGATCTTTCTTCCCTACTACCAAATTTGGTTGGAATCAGCTGGTGGGAGCAAGAGGAGGATATACATGCACACAGGCATGGTGATTCAGAAACCTTCCCCTCTCTCCCCACCCCCCCCATAGGAAAACAACAACAGAAGTTCCCCACAAAGGCCCTTTTTACATGGATGGGGGTGAGTGGGGGGATGGGTGTTTTGGTGCAGTGGGCAGAGTTGGGTGTGTGTCCCTTTACACAGACAGTCGGACACCCACCCACGGAGTCTCCTCCAGTTTTATGGAGAGCTCCGTGGGTGGAGATGAGTGGGTGGAGGTGAGTGGGTGATGGATGGAGGTGGGTGTTGTGCGGGAGCACACACGCACCCCCACCCATCCCGCTCGGTGTTCACACAGACAAACACCAAGCGAACACCCATTCCCCCCCCCCCACTGCCTGCCGTTTACATGGACACACACCCCTGCACACCACCCGAACACCGAGCGGGGGGTGGGGCGTCCATGTAAAAACAGCTAAAGTATAACAACTTGGGGGGAAACTGAATTAGAGGTTTTTCTTCATTTTCTTTCACCTAGAACCAAACTGCTAAATTTAACTGAGAAAACTGTATAATTTTGAAATAATATACGTCTTAACTAAAATGACACGATAATACCAGAGAAGGAAAAAATGTCATTTTCTGACTGGGAAACCTATTTTAGAGACGAGGGACATTTTCTATAGTCCTTCCCCGTCAGTAGAAATGCATTTAGAAAGCTAGTGTGTAACTGTATACCTAATTCTAGGACATCAGTTTAATTTGACTCATAAAATATAAAAGATAATAAAATATGCAGGTCAACTTTAGGTACACTATCATTATGATTTAGATATCAGTCCATAAGTTAACTCAAAATCAATATTTGATGGTTGTACTATATTTAAATTATACTGCTATGAGGTACATTAAGAATTTAATGACAAAAGAATGATTCTATGAGCCAAACTGAGGGAGGGCCCATGCAATAAACTATTTATACCTTTTAAAGCACATTTTCTGAAGTGAGATTTTAAACTCCATTATAAATAAATCTTGTGTAGTTAACTGGTTTTAACTCCTAATTTAACAGCCGAGGCCCCAAAAAACTAAATTCTGCTTTTTCACCACTTCGAGTATTTCAGTTTGTCCCCTTAGATACATTTCTGTACCACAACTGATTGCAAAAGTCATATACCATGTCGGGGGAGGGGGTGGCGGAGAGAGAGAGAGAGAGCACATGTGTGTGTGTGTATATATATGCACACACACTCTTCAATCTCTTTAATAGTCTTTTAAATTTATCTTTAAAGAGTATTAAAGACCTATAATTGATTATGTGAGAAGATTGTCATTGTATGGAAAATCCACTGGTTGGTGAGATTCCTTCTCTCTTGCTGCCTGGAACTCCCTCCCTGCCCTCGTCTGCCTTGCCCCCAAACTCCACGCCTTCAAGTCCCTCTTCAAAACCCATCTCTTCCGCGCCGCAATTCTGAACTCCTGCTAATCATCTCCACCCAGGATTATCCCCCACCTGCTATCTGTAAACTTCCAATTTACTGTAACCAAGCCAAGAACATGTACCTGAGTTGTCGCATCCTCATGAATGTTGCATCCCTTGTCTCCCTCTGTTCCCCCTTCCCTGTCTCCCCTCCCACTGTCTTTAGATTGTAAGCCCTCGGGCAGGGACCATGTTCATCTTATTTTTTGTAAAGTGCCAGGTACATCACTGGCGCTATATAAATGCTAATGGCTAATGCTAATAATAATAATTTATCATATTTACAGGCTAGAAATTAGCAAGTATAATTTTTCTTTGGTATCGTCACAGTTGGTTGAGTTAAATGTAAAGTGGACACTGTTACTCAAATAACAGGTATGTTTTCTCAATAGTCATATTTGATGGCCAGACATCAGTACAGAATACTGAAAGAATACTGTCAATTTCTCCTTAGGACCTAATACACTTTAGAGTTGAATTTAGACAGCAATCTGTGCCCCCACCTACTGGGGAGTTTGAGAATTGTTAACTCACCAGGAACTGAGCTTGCTATGTGAACTTTTCACAATTTGTCCACTCCATAATTCATACCAAAGTAATCATTCCAACTTATTTTACGTTTACCAGAGGTGTTCAAGAAAGTGTTGGCAACAGCATTCTTTTCACCAACTCTTTGTTTCCAATTTTAAAATTCAATAAAAACAATCTTTTTTAAAAAAAAAACCTCTTTTTGTGAGGATTTTTTTAAATATTAAGTTTTGATTGAATTTTAAAATGGGAATTTTAAACAAAGTTGATGAAAAGAATGCTGTTGCTAACACTTTCTTGAGTACCTACAGTCATCGTAAAAGAAGCTGGAATTATTACTTTTGTATGATTTATGGAGTGGGCAAATTGTGAAAAGTTCACATCACATGCTCATTTCCTGGGGAGTAAATAATTCTCACACTCCCCAGTAGGTGGGGGCACAGATTGCTGTCTAAATTCAGTTCTAAGTAGTATTAACTCCTAAGGAGAATCCCACTTCTTTTTTTGTGAGGCTAAATATATTAAAATCCCTCAAAGTCAAAGTTCTAAACAAACATACACACTCTTTTCAAGGAACATATTACTAAATACAGCAATTTATTGTTCTGCTCTCATCCCTGCTGACCAGCATCTTATGTAATATCTTTTTAAAGCTTAGCCCAAATCCTTTAAACCAGGGGTATTCAGTTTAAATCACTGTGTGGGCCAAAATAAAATGGTCAATGCCGGGCAGTGCATCCAGTCTGCCCACTAACCCAGGAAACCCAGCCTCCTGACCTAAATTTAATTTGGTTCCATTTACATTTAGCTAACAGCCTGATCCTACAGCAGTTAATGCATGTGCCAGGAGTTACTGCACATTGGGGCCGATCCCATGCCCCATGGACTGGCATGCGCAGTTCATGTGGTGTGTGCACAGAGACGCGTGTGAAAACTGCTTACACCTTCAGCATGGGACCCTCAGCATGTGTGCAAACTGCAGTTGTGTACACATGCGTGTGGCTGCATGTGCGGGGCATGGGATTGACCCCATTGGGTGTTAACAAACATGACTCTTAAGCCCACTTGGAACCGCTTTGGCCCGAGGGCCACCATCATGTTTGTTGGAGGAAGTTCAGATGTTTGCCCTGGAGTTCTCCCAGGCATGTTGGTGGCTAACTCAGGCTGTGATTCTGGAGTTCTCCGGGATCACAGCCTGGGCTAGCTGCCAACAAGCCTGGGAAACAGCCTGCCCGACTGGGCTGAAGTGGGCTATCATGTGTGGTAGCCCGCTGTTTCCGGCCTGGTCTGGAGTGACCACCATGACCAACTGCCATGACAGCTGTCATTGGCAGCTATGGCTGCCCCACATGACAGGGTGGGTTGCCAAGGGAAGGGAAGGGCCGACCGCACATTTTGTGGCTCCCCGCCCCCATGGCCTGGCCACATTAATGTTTGTTCCGCAACCAGAGCCAATCCTGACTGGGTTGTCCCCATGTGGCCCGTCCACCATCTAGGCAAGCTGTCAGATGTGCAGGCAGAGCAGAGCTGGAGCAGGTGGGCCAAGGATGCTGCCAGGTCTGTTAAAACCCAACCTAGGTGGGAGTGGACGCGGGCAGATATGGGAGTGCATGGGGTAGCCAGTCCTGTGTCTGTCTGAAAACACCCTATGTCTTATCAATCTAATCCAAAATGAGTGGAGCCACCACTTCTTTTTCTGGTTATCTGACAAATTTGAAAACCAAGCACTAACAAAGGAAGAAAGATTCTGCAGAGATGAGGAAGGAATGGCAGTGTGGGGAAGAAGACTGTCTGGCAGCAGTAGGGAAGCATTGGCGTGAGTGCTTCTGGAGAAGGATGATGGTGTGTGAGGTAGCAATGGACAGAAATAAGGGGATGTAGTAGCCTAATGCGGAGCATCCCTCTCTCCCCTCCCTCAGAGCCCAGTTTATTCCCTTGATAATCTACATCTTTTACTGCCTTCATTTCTTTTAGCAAATACATTAATAAATAATGGTGAGCTCATCTTCTGACACATCACAGATCTCAGCTATATCAGGTCAAAACAGACAGGAGAAAGAACTGAAAGAAGGATCCTTTATTCTTTTCACACATGTTTTCCACAGATGTTGAAATGTGTCAAAAATTGGTTAATATCAGAAACATTTTCCAGCAGCTGTAGCTTGGATCTGCTAAAAGTAGTAAATATTGTAAAGCATCATTAATTGGAGATGGGCATTACTTTAGACTTCCATATGAATAATTTGTATTTCATATCAAATCTGTCAGATTGGTTATATTTCTCTTGTGATTTCTTGAGCTGCATGAGTTCTCTCCATGGATTGTGCTGCCGATCTCTTGGGCATTACGGAAACCTAACTGGACCTTGAGTCGGGGCCTGCCTTGGCTGACCTTGTTCCAGCCAGTATTCTGTGCAGCATCAGCCAGTCATGGTCGGAGGGACGGAGGGGGAGGGTCTGGGGGGATCTCAACATCCATGCCAACACCAATCTGGGGGGGGGGGCGGAGCATGAGCTCATGGCCACCATAGCAACGATGGGCCTGTCCCAGATGGTCAGCGGCCCAACACATCAGGGAAGTCATACTCTTGATCTCATGTTTTGCACCGGCCTTGAGGAAGGTGCTCCACTATTGGGGGAAAGATATCAATGGTGCCCTTGTCATGGTCAGATCATTATCTCCTACAGACCTCTCTCTTAGCACTTGTCTGTCCCCGGAAGGGTGTGGAGCCAATTTGAATGGTTCGCCCCCTGAGGCTAATGGAACTGGAACGGTTCTGGTTGGCCCTTGGGAAGTTACCCTCTGACCTCAACGACCATCTCATCGATGACCTCGTCACACTTTGGAACATTCTGTTGACTGAGACCATTGACTGGATGGCTCCTAGACGTCCACTGCCCAGGCGACAGCACCGCAGGCCCCCGTGGTTTTTGGAGGAGCTGCGAGTGCTGAAGCGAGAAGGGCGGCAGTTGGAGTGACGGTGGTGTCAATATCATACTGAACCTGACAGATTGCAGCATAGAGCCAGTTTACAAGCATATGCCGAGGCTATCAGGGAAGCTCTTATAGCATCTGCAGAGCTTCCAGCCTCCCTCCACCCTGGAGCGGAGTCATCTACAGCATGCTGTGATAGGTTTGTGAATTAAATCACTCAGATTCACTATGATTTCAACACTGCACTTATTACACTAGGAGAACCAGAGGTTATGGAAGCCATGCGTTGTCTGGTTTTATGGGATCAATTTCAGTTGGTGACACCCACTGATGCGGTTGAGACCCTTGGGGCTGTTAGGGCTACCTCTTGTGAATAAGATCGGTGCCCATCTTGGCTAATTAAATCTTGCAAGGAGACAATGGGACCCAGTGGCAGCTGGTGGGTTTTGAGGTTGGTGGGGTAGTAAGGCAGTAAGGCCGGCGGAACCTTATGGCTGGCAGAGCTCTAGGGTGGGGCTTGTCCATTGTAGGCAGAGCCTCCAAATATCCAGCAACTAGGAGTTATCAGTGTTAATATCTGATGGACAGAACATTAGTTAACACTGGGAACTCCTTGCTGCTGAGTAAAACCCTGCCACTTGGAGACAAAGAGAACCCTTCTACTAGCATCTCATCCATTCAGTGGATGGGACTCCAGTAGGATGACTCTCTCTCTCTGTCCAACAGTGGTAGTGCCAAAAAAACCTGATCACATGTGAACACATACAAAACCGCAGGGCCACAACAAAACAGCTTGGGTATCATTTTAATCCTCATGAAACACTGAGCAAAATGATGTAAGAAAAACAATGAGTCACCTTAATTTATGCAGGCAGCTTATATTCACAGCTTAAAATGTCAGTTTCAGCAAAGCTGCACCCTCAAACCATTTACACAAGTCTGTCCAGGTTCAACGCCCCAAAAGGCATCCAGGGACCCCCAAAGACAGCAGCAAAACAAACACTCCACATCATCAAGTGAACAAAACCCACATTCCAACTGATCTTAAACCAACCAACTTTATTCCCAGGGCCCTATACACAGATCTATAAAAACCACACATGAACCAGAAATAAACCTACAATAAGTCACCTTAATTTAGGCAGGCAGGTTATATTCACAGCTTAAAACATCAGTTTCAGCAAAGCTGCACACTCAAACCATTTGCACAAGCCTGCCCAGGTTCAAAGCCCAGAAAGGCATCCAGAGACCCACAAAGACAGCAGCAAAACAAACGCTCCACGGCATCAGGTGAACAAAACCCACATTCCAACTCCCCCACTGTGTCCCAAACTGACCCCACCATGTCCCCAAGTGGCCCCCACTCCCCAGTGTGCCCCTCTCCCCATGTGTCCTCAACTAACTCCACTCCCCAGTTAACCCCCATGTGTCCCCAACTGACCCCACTCTCCAGTTAACCCCCATGTCTCCCCATCACCTCCCTGTACCCCAAACCCCACAGCCCCAAGTACAGCCACTCCCAGCACCACCTCCCTGCACCCCAAAACCCTCATCCCCAGCACAGCCACCCACCGCATCACCGCCCTGCACCCAAACCCCTCAACCCCAACAATCACCCCCAGCATCACCTCTGCACTCCAAAACCCTCCACCACCCCCCAGCACAGTCACCCCCAGTACCACCTCCCTGCACCCCAATCCCCAGCATGGCCTCCCTGCACCCCAGTCCCTCAGCACCCCAAGAAGCCCCTACCTGCACCCCAAACTCCTCCACGCACACCCTCCAGCCCCACATCCCCAATCTCTCTACACACCCACACACCAACCAGAAAAAGCACATGGCTAGCAGAGGTCTGGACATGCTTGTTGAGGCAACCTTCACAGAAAAATCCAAACTCCAGCAGCAAAACCATCCATTGTACCTACAGCCTCCCAGTGGGGAGGGATTAAAGAGGACAAAAGATTAAAAGCACAAGCAAACAAACAATGCACAGGAGATCAGGGCAGGGCATTTTTTTTCAAAACTTACCAGGTTTCTGAAAGGATGAGACCTCCTGTTCACTCTCTAGTCTGTCTGACTCTCATCTCTTCCCCCTCCCCTCTAGTGAGCCTAGAGGGAGGAGCAGGGAGAATTCAGCTCTCCCCCCCCGGTAGAGGAGGGGCCAGGGGGGAAAAATGAAGTGGCCAGAGCATTTTGAAAAGGTGCCCAGGCACGCCCCCTAAGCCTTGCTGATTGGCTGGGTTTCTCCATAGGAACCCAGCCAAGGAGCACATGGCACCTCCCCCACTCCCTCCCCAATCCCCCAGAAAGCAGTGTGTTTCTGGGTTGACGCCCAGTGCATGTTTCCTGAGGGCTTGGGAGACATTCTCTAAGTCCCCGCCTCCTTTTAGCTCTCTGGCCAGTGAGTGGAAAGCTAGAGGGAGGGGGGAGCAGCCCAGCATAAGGATGATTGACTCCCCTCCCCCTTCTCCCCTTGCAGAGTTCTCTCGCTGCAGGGTTTGTTTACATATGACTCCTCCTGCTCTCTAGGAGGAGAGTTACAATGTAATCAAAGCCTGGAACAAGCAGGGAAATTGACTGTGCTGCCTCTGAATCAGCTGAGGAGGAGCTTCTGGCTCCCCAGCAAACATGGGCCCATGGGGGGACCCCTGAGGGACTTGGGGGGATGCCTGTCCAACATCCTGGGAGAGGGAGCACCCCTGATGGGGCCGCTGCTGGTGTGGGTGGTCAATGCCTCCCTCCGGGAGGGCAGACTGCCAGGCTGTCTCAAAGAGGCAGTGGTGCAGCCTCTGCTCAAGAAACCATTGCTTAATGTTGACTCCCCAGCCAGCTATCAATCTGTCTCTAACCTTTCCTTTTTAGGGAAAGTTATTGAGCAGATGGTGGCTCAGCAGTTGCAGGGGCATCTTGACTGTGTCGGTTTTCTTGATCCCTCACAGTCGAGATTTCGTCTGGGCTATAGCATGGAGACTGCACTTGTGGCCTTGGTGGATGATCTGTGCTGAGAGATGGACCGGGGCTGTTCGACCCTGTTGGTCCTATTAGATCTGTCAGCTGCCTTTGATATGGTTGATCATGAGATGTTGGTGGTGTGCGGGAATGTGCATGGGTGGGTGGGACTGTTCTTGAATGGTTCCGACTGGCAGAACCCAACAAGTAGTACTCGGGGATTGTTTTTCATCAAACCAAGACCTCATGTGTGTTGTCCCACAGAGTTCGGTGTTGTTCCCCCTCTTGTTCAATGCATACATGCAGCCTCTCGGTGAGGTGATCAGAAGGTTTGGCATACGGTGTCCCCAATATGCTGATGACACTCAGCTATACCTCCCTTTTCAACCGACCCAGATCCTGCAGATCCTGCTTACTCGATGTCTGACGGCTTTGGGGGATTGGATGAGAGCTAATCCACTGAACCTGAATCCTGACAAGACAGAGGTGATGCTGGTGGGGAAGGTGATGGAGTTAATGGCGCCCATCATTGATGGGGTCTGTCCTCTATTGGTTCCCCAGGTACGGAGTCTGGGGGTACTCCTCGATGCGCAGCTCCACCTGGATGCCCAGGTAGAGGCTATGAGGGGTGCCTTTTGCCAATTACATCTGGTACATCGGCTTAAGCCATACGTCTCAGACTTCAACCTGGCCACCATCATCCATGCTTTCATCACCTCTAAACTAGACTATGGTAACGCACTCTACATAGGGCTACCCATGGTGACAGCCCGGAAGCTGCAGCTGGTGCAGAATGCAGCGGCCCATCTCTTGATGGGACTGGGCCGCTGGGAGCACATTACACCAGTGCTCCGTTCTCTGCACTCGCTGCCGACAGTCTTCCAAACCCGATTCAAGGTGTTGGTTTTAACCTTTAAAGCCCTACACGGTCTGGGCCCTGTCTATCTGTTCCACCAGGAGTTTGGTAGGGGAGAAAGGTAGGGGGTGGGGGGAAGGAGAGGGATGGGGGTGTAATAATATGTTATATAGTTTTATGATTTTAATTGTGAATTTATATTGTTGTGAGCCACCCCGAGCTGCCTGTGGCAGGAGGGGCAGGATACTAAATGCTTTTATAAATAAAAATAAATAAATAATGGAGGATCTGTAACCAGGCCGTCTTTATTTTGGTAAAGGTAAAGGGCGACCTGCTGCTCTTCCATAGAAACCGATAGACATATTACCATAAGCATCTTCAACACCCCCTCCCCCCTTCCTTCCCACCCAAAGATGCACTGTATTCCACCGCCACATATAAATATTGCTAAGATTCTCTATTATAAAGAAAACTGCAGAGCCAGAGTGTGAATAACAACTATGGGATGGTCCATATTGGCTGCGGTCCTTAAGACGCTTACTCAGGAATGGTCCCTTTGATTTCAAACAGAAAGATGGTGAATCTCAGCCTTCCAGCTGCTCCTGATTTAATTAGGACTACTCTGGAGTAAGTGATTTGAATGTCACAGATGCTAGATACTTTCCAAGGTAATTAGAAGAGGTGTGTAATTTGTGCCTAATGAACACAAATTCAGTAGAAAAGAGCCCTTTTGGGGAACTCTGAAATTCACCCACCCACCTTCTGGATTTCAAAGTCTGAAGTAGGGATATGCGAACAGGATGGAGTTCGGACATTCGGACTAAAAACTTAGTTCGGGTTCATGGGTTTGGTCCAGCGGAGTTCAGATCCCCCAAATATTCAGAAAGTTCAGTCCCGCCTGGAGGCTTGGGGTGCTCCAGGGACCCCCAGGGGTGCCCATGGTGGCATGTCAGACCGTCTGAGACACACCAGCAGCAGCAGAGACTGGGAAGGCTTGGTGCTTGGCACCCCAGGTTGCCTTGGCAGGCAGGCTTGCCGCTTGGTCCCTGGGGGTGCTTGTGGCACCAGGGCTGGCTGGCTGAGACCTAGAAGCATCAGCAGGAAGCCAATCAGGCATCTAAACCCCATATCCCCAACCACTGAGAAGGGCTGCCCATCAAGCGCAATCATTTCCCCCAACATGCGCATGACTTTCAGTTGAAAGCCATGCCACCCTCCACGTCCTGCAGCTGCCAGTGGACTTGGCAGCTGCAACCACCCCAGCCCTCAATGGCATGGATGGACAGCCCTCCCTGCCTGTAACGTAGGCCCCAGAACCCTGATGGTGGGTCCTGGGGCTGGAGTGGCTGGCTGTTTCTTGATGCGGTGGAATGACAGTTCCCTGTGAGCTCAATGACAGCCCTCCCTGCCATGATGGTGGGTCCTGGGACTAGAGTGGCTGTTTCTTGATGCCATGGAATGATGGCTCCCCTTGACTGTAACATAGGCCCCAGAACCATGATGGTAGGTCCTGGCGCTGGAGTGGCTGCTTCTTGATGCTGTGGAATGACAGCTCCCTGTGAGTGGAATGATGGCCCGAGAACCCTGGCGGTGGGTCCTGAGGCTGGAGTGGCTGGCTGTTTCTTGATGCAGTGGAATGACGGCTCCCTGTGATTGGAATGATGGCCCCAGAACCCTGAGGCTAGAGTGGCAGGTTCTGGATGAAGTGGAACAACATCCCTCCCTGCCCATAATGTAGGCCCTAGAACCCTGATAGTGGGACCTGGGGCTGGAGTGGCTGACTGTTTCTTGATGCCATGGAATGATGGCTCCCCTTGACTGTAACGTAGGCCCCAGGACCCTGATGGTGGGTCCTGGGGTTTGAGCGCCTGCTTCTTGATTCCATGGAATGACAACTCCCTATGAGTGGAATGATGGCCCCAGAACCCTGACTGTGGGTCCTGGGGCTGGAGTGGCTGGCTGTTTCTTGATGCAGTGGAATTACGGCTCCCCATGAGCAGAATGACAGTCCCAGAACTCTGATGATGAGTCCTGGGGCTGGAGTGGCAGCTTCTTGATGAAGTGGATGGACAGCCCTCCCTGCCTGTAATGTAGGCCCTAGAACCCTGATGGTGGGACCTGGGGATGGAGTAACTGACTGTTTCTTGATGCCATGGAATGACAGCTCCCTGTAAGCAGAATAACAGCCCCAGATCTTGTAATTCATGGCTGTAATTCAGATCATGTAATTCTTGTAACACAAGATCTAGCCATGGTGCAGGCTGTGCAACTTGGCAGAAGCTTATATTTTCTCCCCAGTGCCCACCCCTAATTGTCCCTGATTACAGTGATTGGGTACTGAAAAGTTGGCAGCCTGGGAATCATCTCCAGAGAATGAGCTTATACTCTTATGCTTGTCACAGTGGTACAAGATGGGTTCATGATGCCAATTGGCCAGCAGAAATGTCAATCATGTATTCTCATTCAATTCTGTGCCCACCCCCAAGGTCCGCTGCTTGTTACTAGGAATTTGGAAGCATCTGCTTAGGAAAGAGTCAATAAGAGATTCTCTTATGTCCTCTGTCACAGTGCTGCAGGATGTGTTTGGTATGTCAGTTGGCCAGCCTGAATTTGTCACTCAGGTCTCTTGATTTCTGGGATGCTTACCCCTTCCCTCTTCCTTGTTTCCTAAAGTCCTTCTTATGTCCTGAAATTTTAGTTTTTGTCCCAAAATTTTCAGAACTTGTATTTGCATGATTTCTGTTAAAATCACAAATTTTCAATTGCTTATACATTTGGGTACCTTCATCCAATCATTTTTAAAAGTGGCAGGGATGATCCTTTGCATGAGAGGTACACTGACTCCAAATTTAAACCATATTGGATGGACAACAAAGTTTCTACATCTGGAAAAGTGTGTGCAAAGCAAACCACAAAATATGAATTGCTTATAGAATCTGGACCTATTATCAAATCTTTCTGAAACTTGGCACAGATGATTCCATTTATTAGAAGTATACTGTCCACAAACTGCATCTGAATTGTAATGGCAGAAAGGAATTTACAGCCATAAATGCATTAAAATTATAATGCTTAAAAAGTCTGAACCCTACATCTAATCCTCCTAAAATTGGCAGACTTTTTCCCTTCAGTATAATCTTTCCAAGGTTTATTAGACTAGAACATAAAGCAAAAAAGCTACAGTCTAAGGTATGTGTCCCACTACAAAATAATTACAAATTCCAAAATCCTGTTATTTCAGAATTTTAAAATTTGTTTTTGTAATTATATTTACAATTTTAAAATGGCCATATTCCTTATTGCAATATAATTACAAAAACGAATTTGCACACCCCTATACACAGCACAGAGAGTGGAGATTCAGTTGTCATTCATAGGAAACTGCTGATTTTCCAATGAAATGCTCTTTAAAAAACACCATTTACAGGTTATATACCATTCTTTATGCATTCTTTATCATTAAATGCGTAAAGTGTGTTCCATACATTATCTGCAGTAAAATTCTATGAAAGACAAAGAAGACAAACATTGGAGACACAAAAAGACAAAACCTATCCCTTGTGCATATCCCTAGTAGTTAGTAGAGATGGCAAATTTGGGTACGGATTAATCCGTAACTAAACAAAATCGACTGGTACAGATTAACCAGTACCAGTCCATAACAGCGCTCAAAAAAATTACAGCTCTACTGTTATGGACCCAGGTCGCCCACCCCCCGGGGGCCCTGGTATAGTACTTACCAGCCTCAGAGTGAGTTTGATTGTAGGACTGGTGGTCTGCAGCTTGATTGAAGGTCCTGGGGGGGCCCTCCTGTGTGAAGGAGTCCCCCCGGCGGGCTCTCTCATCGTGGTGTGTTGTGGAGGTTCCTGCTCCACAGGGCGCATGTGCTAACTGGTCGCTGGGGCCATTCACATATGCGCAGAACAGCTGCCCTTTTGCAAAATGGCGCTGACACTGCCTACACTACCGACCCTGAGGCCGGTAAGTACTATACCACGGCCCCGGGGGGCAGGGGATTGGGAAACCTGCGTTGTGGGGTTGTGGGTAACAGGGTGTTTTGTTTTTTATTTAATTATGGATCCAACCCATATGGTACCCATAATTAAATCCGGAAGGGGAAAAAAAACATACCCGTACCCGAAACGTGGTGTGGGTTGCCATTCCTAGTAGTTAGCTCTGTCCTGTCTCATGTCCCTGTACCACAAAATGTGTTGCTGCCGCTGCTTCTTATTCGTATTCATATTCATATTCATATTATTCTATTTTATTTATATAGCACCGCAGTGTAGCTGGCATTGAAGAATAATGAATTAGAAATAGATCCTTGCCCCAAGAGACTTACAATTTAGGAAGGGCAAACTGGTAGAGGGGAACATACCAGAGAGCATGGCAAAAAAATGTTTGCCACACACATCCAGTTTCCTTAATTAGTGGCTACAACTTCTAACTTCACTATTAGTTTAATTGGTGTCAGAATTTTTAAATATGCATAGTTCTTCTGAACTTCTAATTCCATTACTGGTTCAGTGACTGTCAGAAAAAAAATTTAATTCTACTTTAGGCTATGCATGGATCTTCTGAACAGGAACCTGAAGATGATTATAGATGTTGGCAGTCATGAAAGTATATTACTCCATGTATTTTACCAAAATACAAAAATACGTGGACTTCCTTTGAATACAAACTTAGATCCTAATCCTACAAAAACTTTACTTCAAGGTAAAATGAATAACCTGCTCACAATAAAGTTCAGTACGCATTAGAAGTGTACAATTCATTTTCATTATATTGATAATGATAATGAAATTCTTCATTTTCATTATTGTTATTGCAATAACAATAATGAAGATAAATAATAATGAAATCAATAACGATAACAAAAGTCATTATTGATTGTGTTATTACCTGGTAGGTCTTTTTTTGGAGGGATTGGGCCTGCCCGTGCCCATAGAGATGGAGCAGACATCTCAGAACCAGAAACAGTGCTGAACTCTTGAACTGGGCCTGTGATGAGAGAGGAAGGACCTGATGGATGTAATCGCTGGCCAATGAGCAGCACAAGCAGGTCCCAAGCAGTTAAATGGCACCCTGTGATTGCTCACTGCCTCTGCCTCCCAGAACCAATCATGGGGGTTCTGAGGAGGCCACTTTATGTTGCAGGGCCAGGCTGCATTAGCTCTTGCTGTGTCAAGTTCTGTTTACAGAACTCTGGTGCTTGCACTAAAAATCTTCCCTAGCCCTCAGTATTATACCGCACCTTTCCTTATACCCCTTATTTTACCTTTTGCCTTCCCCTCTCTATCTCCCCCCAGATAGATAGATAGATAGATAGATAGATAGATAGAGCTTTTTATTATATATATGATCATTATAGGATAGGAATAGGATACTTAGATAGAACACACAGCAGATTTAAGTTTGTTGATATAGATACTTAGATAGGAATATATTGCATATAGTATAGGTTATTAGGTGTAGGTTAAACATATATATTAGTAATTTTTCATATTGTCATTGTACACTTATGACATTGTCTACTGCATTATAATGAGAAGGGGAGGAAGGAGTTCAACTTCTGAGAAGTCTGGGCAGGTGACTGCTGGCACTTCTGCCACTGGTGGCAACCCACAACAGAAACAATACCAAAAACAAAATCTTCGCTGTTCCTCAAAATTGATACCAATAAGGACACCAATAATGAAAAATGAAATTTTGTTAATAACGATAATGAAAATGATAGTTTTAATAATGAAAAACAAAAACAAAAATTAAAAATGACATGCGTCCCTGGTGCACACCCCAAGAATGTTTACAAGTCTTTGTAGAATTGGATCATGTTTTGTATAGCTTTAGTTCACTGCAAAGTGTAAGGCATTTGGGGTATTTGTCAGACATGACAATTTCATATGGTAAAGTCTGGAAAAAAGCCACTAAAAATCTGTGGCAAATTACCATGCGTTGCTTATTTATAACATGTGAAAACTACTTCCATGGCATCAATGTATAAGCGATCTGTGGAACCTCTTCTAGAGGTCATTGTGGCTATGCCCCGCGGAAATAGTGTTCACATATCACACATGTAATTTGTTGAAGATTTTCTATGGCTTTATGGCAAGATTTACCACTTGACATCATGACAGCAGAAAGTGTCCTTTTGATTAGCTGTCCCCATCTTCTCTCTTTTCGTTTGTGTTTTCAGTTTTCAATTCACAGGATGTGCTGAGCATCTAAACCAGCTGTGATAAAAGTTCCAGTGCTGGGCTCACATGCTCTGCTGCCTTCTTGCTTTGTTATTCACAGACTTATCTTGGTAAAGGTAACCTGTTTAGTAAGTAGGGCAAATGCAGTGGACAGAATATATCTTGATATCAGAAAGATTTTTTATTTAATCCATCCACACAATATTCTCCTAAGCAAAATGGAGAAATGCAGGCTATCAGAAGATATGTAGAAAACTAACAGAAGGTGGGTAGTGATGAACTCTTTGCTGAAATTTGCATTCAAAGAGTAATAATTAATTAATCAACTTCAAATTGAGAAGAGGTATCAAGTGGAGTTCCATAGGAGTCAGTCCTGGATCCAGTGCTGTTTAATATCTTTATTAGTAACTTGGATGAAGGAGTGGACAGTATACTTATCAAATTTGCTGATGATACAAAACTGGAAGGGATTGCAAACACCTTAGAGGATAGGATTAAAAAGAAATCTAAATAAGGATCCAATCCCTGAAAGTCCTGAGCCAATGCAAGTTTCATTGAAATGACCCAACACTTGTGTTAACAAATGAGACAATAGTCCACACCAAGTGAGTGCCCAGTTGCTCGTTTTCAGATGTTTGCCTCCACCAGCCATGTGGCCCACTAGACACACAGCCTCCACTCATAGTGGGGTCCCAGAAAATACATAGCCCGCTGTGCAGGTAAATAGGAGCTAATGCATGCCCATGTATCTGCATTCCATCAACTAAGTTGCATGCAGCCTACTCGTGTCCAGGTCCACTAGCACCATCAAATAATGAGTGAAAAAGCCTCGAACGCTCTGCAGAGCTATCACTTCCAGCACTTCTTCCCCTTCTCACTCTCACTGACATGCATGTAATGCCCACCTTAAAAATCCAATGTGCCATTCTTAAACATCAATTCTCCCAGCTCTTCCTGGTTGGCAGTATGTGATTGATGCTTGCTTGCTCTTTCCTAGCCATTGCATTCTCCATAATGACCTGCAGAGGATTATTGTCACTGGAGTCATGGCTCAAACCAACAGCCAGCCAACAACCAGTCAGCAATGCTACAACCACTGCCCAATCTGCTACAGCCAGGCCCTAGTCATGACTCCCCTCTCCCCCCACCCCTCACCAATTGTTCCCACACGCCTTCTACAAACACTCTGCTACCAATGGATCTGCAGGAGGATCGGGAAAATATTCCCCTGCCTGTCCCACCACCCAAGTGATTGTGCCAAGCTGCTCCCAAAAGGAACAGGCACAAGAAATAGTTTAAGGTTGGTTTTCCAAAAAAAAGAGATTTTTTTCCCCTTCAATATCCATGCTTTCCATGCTTCTTTGCATATTGGGGGGGGGGGGAGAACGGTGGTAAGTGCTGGGGACTGGAAAGGAAGGGAGGGTGCTAGTGCACCTAAAATGGGAGAGGGGAGGTTGCTGGCCATGCACTTGAGGGCAAGGGGGGCTTGGGAAAGGGCTATATTATCCCAACGTGGAAAAGCCTCTGCCCAGGTGCAATGGAATTAGCCATAGGAAAGCCACAGGCAAAGGCCGGGTGCTGGCCGTTCATAGAGTAGCCACTTGCATGCCTGTTCCTCTGCACTTTCTATTGCCATTCCCATACCTGACTAATCTGTGAATGCCAATAGGATATACATAGGGTGAAGCCTGCAGCCGACTAATCTACAAATGGCAATAGGAAATATACAGGCAGGGCTTTCAGTCAGATACTATGGGAATGCCAATAGGAAACATACATGGAAAAGGCCTGGTGCTAAGGGAGATGGACCAGAGGGAAACATAGTGACAGACAAGAAACATTTTTAAAGCCTTTATTGATACCACAAAAAATCATATAAAATTGTTCTCCCAGAGTGAGAGCCTGGAAGAAAGAAACAGCTATGGTGGCTTCTTCCCATGGTTCGCTGTGATTCATGACAGGTAGTAAAATACTGAGAATAGGGGTTGGGAAGAAACGTTTATTTGGCTAGTCATGCTAAAACTGTGCACGGGGGCTTCAGAGACACACAACAACTACATGCAAGGAACTGCCCATTTATTAGGCTCTACACACCAAACGTGCGAGTGGGGGCTCCACAGACTGAACCCCGTCTGCAGCAGTCTATTGTCTTGTTTGTGAACACCCCTAAAACTATTTTGCTATCATTGTAATTTTCAATAAATTTAAAATAAACAGCCTTCTCAGATAAATAAAATATGTGGTTTATGTAGTCCACATTCAGATGCTCAGTTCAAAGTAATGACAGGAAATAAATATCCAGTGCAGCATGCTTTTGTTTTGCTGAGGATGTAAATGTAATCAATTTCCTATGGCCTTCAATTGTCCCCTATGGCACCAGCAATATTTTTCTGTCAGAACTAATTTCTCCTTCCCCTATCTCCAAACAGACACAAACACATTTAATAGCAAAAATATAGACACTTTAATCCTTTGAATTTGTTTGCTTCCCTATTTTTCCTCATGGTTCTGCAGGGAAGGGAATGCATTAGGATATATCATAGCATCCATGGACTAGGACTTTCACATATATGAAACCTAAGGTGCTTCTGTTTCTGTGGCAACTCTAGGGTGGCCCCATCTCATAACAGAAATAGTATATACAGAAAAGGTATAGAGAAGGGCTACAAAAATTATAAAGGGTATGGAACAGCTCCCCTATGAAGAGACTCGAGGCTAGATAGGTTAGGGCTCTTAAGTTTGGAGAAGAGACAACTGAGAAAGGATATGATAGAACTCTATAAAACTATGAGTGGTGTGAAACACATTAATAGAGAATGGTTCTTATTTACCTTCTCAAATAGTATGAGAACTAGGGGGACACTCCATGAAACCTATGGGTAGTAGATTTAAAATGAATAAAATAAAGTATTTTTTCACTCAACGCACTTAAGTATTATACCTTACAGCCCTTCTGGAATTTGTTGCCAGAAGATGTGGTCAAGGCCAGTAGTATAGCAAGCTTGGTTTAAGAAAGGGTTGGGAACGTTTCTGAAGGATAGGTCCATTAGCACATATTAGCCAGGTAGGTTTAGGGAATGTAACCTCTTGGGCCACTTTTACACAAGCAGCGAGATGCAGCACGTTGAAGAACGCGCTTCCTGAAAAGCCCCACAAGGTGCATTTAGACGCACCAGAAGTAGCTGGCCGCCATAGGTATCTCAGTTCACGCGGGGTTTTTTAAGGCACATTTGGGAAACCCTGTTTTGGAGTATTTCCCTGGCACTTTGTAGGTGTAGTTTCTTTCAGTTCTCTCTCCATATCCTCCTTTTCGTCAGGAATGTGTTGCAGGTGTCGCCTGTTACGTCGGAAAAATTGACCCTTAAGGTCACACCTTCATATGATCGTGGAGCTACTGCACACGTAACGCATGCTTTTTGTTCCCAAGTTTTGCCATTATAAATGCGAACCACATCATTGGGGTGTAGTGTGTTCAACATCCATGACCCCCTGGCATAATACCATTTTTGTTTATTTTTGACTGTTTGCTTATACTCACTCATATCTGAGTCACCCCTTTTATTTGTGTCTGCCAACCTGGGGAGCCTTGTTCTTAACTTTGTGTTGAATAAAATCTCAGCTGGTGACCTTCCGTGTGCCAGCAGCGCTGTCCTGTAGTTCAGGATTGCTAAATAAGGGTCCCCACCTGAGTCATCAGCCTTCTTGAGTAATCTCTTAATTAACTTGACTCTATCCTCTGCAAGACTATTTGACTGTGGATATTTTGGGCTTGATGTTAGGTGTAGAAAGGCAGTCCTGAGTAAATTTTTTGAACTCTTGTCCTGAAAACTGGGGGCCATCATCAGACATGACCATATGGGAAATTCCATGTCTGGGAAAAATAGATTTCAAGAGCATTATGATCTGCTGTTCTGTTGTGTTTTCCAATAAAGCCACTTCAGGATAATGAGAGCAGCAGCAATCTAATACCAACAGGTAATCATCGCCTGCGTGTGTAAATAAGTCAATTCCAACTTTGTGCCATGACTCTAACTTGTCTTTGTTTAACCACATTGGCTCACTCTTATTTTTTGACTAGTACTTCTGGCAGGTAGCACATGTCTTTACAACATTTTCTATTTCAAGATTCATTAGTGGCCAATATGATACATCTCTAGCTCTCTTTTTGCATTTTTCAATGTCTAGATAGCCTTCATGTATTCTTATGAGCATTTCTGATTGTAACTTCTTTGACAAGACCAACCTATGACCTCTAAATAAGCACAGAAAGACACAGGAAGTCTGCTTTCAATCACAGAAGTCTGCTTTAAACTGAAAATACAGGCTTGGTATATAAAGTCCAGGCCACCATGTGGTGATGGCTTTGATTACCTTCTGTGGTGTCTCATCATGTGCTGTAGTGAGTTATAACTACTGTAGCATCTGCAAACCTCTTCCACATCTCATCTGATACTGGACAAGTCTTTTTTATCAAACTGACATGCACAACATCAGATTCCAGTTCAATGGCATTAACAGTTCTGTCAAATGCCCTGGCCAAAGTATCTGCAATCACCAGATCTTTTCCAGTTGTATATTCTAATTTCAAGTCATATAACTGTAGCTTTAAAAAAAAAAAAAAAAAACGGTCTCTGGAGTCTGGGAGACATTTCCACTAGACCTTCTTTGCAATGAATATTAGGGCCATTTCTACTATGACTGGCCTCCCCTAGAGGAAAACATGGGGGTTTTTTGCATCCAAGCACCAGGGCTAAAGTTTCCTTTTCTATATTTATAAACTTTATTGTGCAGCCGAAGCTATTACAATATATATACAGTTGTTGACAATTAACCAAGGTATACACATACAATCAGTTAAAACATAACAACAAAATCCAATAACAATTTAGGAAAACAACCAGCTCTTCAAGAGACTATAATCTAGTATCTACAAACAAAGACTGTCTTAAACAGATAGCCACCTGACAAAAATTTGCTACATCCCTTGACATTTCTGAGTCAACTGGACTAAGAAACTTCTGTAACAGGTTTTGCGAATAGTTGTCCTTGTGCTCCAAAAGGGCACTTCCAAGATACTTAAATCTTGGTCCAGAAAGAAAGGGACAATGGGAAATCATATGACCAGCCGAATCAATTTCCCCCATGCTGCAAAATACACATAGTCGCTGGGTGATCCCCATGTAATGGCCTTCAAAAAGAGCCGAGGGGAGTACATTGCATCATAAGGTGAAAATAGACATGATGCTAACCACCCTTTAACCACCCTTGGTGGTTATTTATGCATGTTGCAGGGCTGTATTGGTGTCCTATGCAGCCCTGAAACATGCATAAATGACCACCAAGGTTGGTTAGCATCATGTCTGTTTTCACACTTAGTCTGGTAAAGGCTGATCTCTTACTATAATCCATCCATTCAAACAAATAACAAGTTCCTGGATACAAGGGATTAAATGGCTTGTAATCAGGGGCAACCCTCTGAACAGACATTAGGGCACCTTCAGTTTGTACTAACTGATCAGACAATCTCCTTTTTATGAGGAATATAGATGCCTTTGGGCCAACCTGCTTGAGGGCAGCAATAGAAAAGCCCTACTTTTGTATTTCCAACTCCACGGGTTTAGCCCAAGCATCCAAAAGCCCACTATTAGTTGCCAAACCCAGAAGGGAGTTTTCTTGAAAAGGGAACACCACCACCTTAATCCAATATTTAAAGAAAGACTGCAGGGCGTCGAATTTAAGAGGAAAACAAAATGTCTCTGATCTTAGGATCACCTGCGGAGTACCCCTCAGGACCCCCAGTATTGATCGAAGGAAACCGTTTTGAATGCTCTCTAGCTTATCAAGAAAGAGGGTACCCCAAACTGGGAACACATAGAGTAACTGGGTTACTGTTTTGGCCTTAAATAGGCAAAGAGCAGGGGAAACCAATTTACCCCCATGCAAAAAAGTATTTTACAATAGAGGCTGATGATTTTCCCAATTGATTCTTTACTGCCCCAAAGTGCAAGTTCCAACTAAGGGTAGAAGAAAAAATCACCCCTAAGTATTTAAAGGAATGTACCTGTTTCATTTTAATTCCCCCAATGTTCCAAGAATGGACTTTCTGGGGGCCCTTAATGTCTACAATCAGTACCTTCATTTTTTCATAGTTAATCAACAATAATTCAGTGTTACAGTAATTCCCAAAGAGTTGCATCGACCTCCTTAGTCCCACCAGGGACTGGGAGATTAGTACGGTGTCATCTGCATATAGGAGTATTGGGATTCTCCAGTCCCCAACTAGAGGCACATGAGTATCCTCTGATTTTATAAATGCCACCGAACTGTTTAGATAAATGTTTAAAAGGGCGGGGGCCAATAAGCAACCCTGTTTCACCCCCACATACAACCTGAACCTGCTTAGTGAGGGCCTGGCTGGAATCAAGTCTAACTTGTAACATATTCCCAGTATGAAGTTTAAAAATTAAATACAGAAGCCTGTGGTCAATTGAAGAGACACTGAGTTTCGCCCAAAGTTGCTCCCTGCACACAAAGTCAAAAGCCTTTTCAAGGTCTATAAAGCAAAGGTAGAGTTTCCCTTGGCAAATAACGTATTTATTTAATAACGAAGAAAGAACAAGTACATGGTCTGTAGTAGATCTGCCTTTCCGGAATCCAGCTTGTTCTGGCTCAGTTATATCATTTTCATCCAACCAAATCTGCAATTTACCTAATAAATATCTAGTGTATAATTTACTGATGACACTTGGTAGGCTGATGGGGTGATAATTGCCTGGTTTTGGTTCTCATGAATTTCAGTTCTTTTTCGGTTTCGGTACTATCAGATCTTTTGCATTGATTGTTGTACTGGATGTTTAACATTGCGGTTTTTCAATGGGGGACAAACTGCAATGTTAAAAATCCGGTACAAAAATCAATGCAAAAGATCTGATAGTACCGAAAAAGAACTGAAATTTTGGATTAATCCGAAATGGTCATTTTCAGGTACTTTAGGTTTTATCCAAAACCGAAATTCCCATCCCTAGTTCCATTCATTTCCAATGTGATGGTCCAGTCTTCTCCTCTTACTGCAGACACAGTCCCCACATAGAATTCTTCTTCAGTGCTTTCATCAGTGGTGTCCTGGTATACTGCATCTGTTTGCATGCTTTGTCTCTTTCATACCTGCTGCTCCTACTTGCAGACTCTTGCAAAATGATTGTATCTCCACATGATTTGCATCATTTCCTTAAATCAGGGCATTGCCTATTTGAGTTTTTGCCTCCCAATTTCATGCAACTTGGTGTGCTTTCTCCTGTAATCTCTGCCATTGGTTTGCTTGCAAATCTTCCTACCATTGTACTTGCTTTTTGGTTTTGCCTTGTTTGTTGTTTTGTGTGCTGTTTATCTATTATAGCAGTTTCTTTTTTCCCCTCCATTATTTGCAGTGTACTGAAAGTCACTTCTGCTGCTAGCACATTCTCACTGCTTTATCTAAGGTTAAGTTCACATCTTCAATGAGTCTTTTGTGCAGTCTTGAATCTCTAATTCCAATTATAACTTACTCCCTTATAATGGATTCAGTTAACTGACCATAGTTGTGTTGGAATTTGCAACAGTCACAAGTAAAAGCCCATTGCAAGCCCTGCAAGCTCAATATGGGGCTTGTCCAGTAGGGGGAGGCTCAGGGGATGAAACAGGTTTTTCTTTTCTCCTGGTCTCCTCTCTTTTTCTCTCTCTGTCCTCCATCTTGTCCCATGCAGTCTGTACAGTATGGAAGCATGTCTTCTGAGTTCTTAGTAAAGTTGTGTTTTGAAGAAACTTCTGCTGTGTGTTATTCAACAGAAAGCTAACTCTACAACAGGTTATGGGCCCAGAACATCTTCAAGGCAATTTTGAAGACTAGAAGCAGCCCAGAAGGAGTGCAGACTGTGAAAGAAAACTCCCAGACAGAGAGGCCTACT
>QEPC01007516.1:258110-271596 GCA_003113815.1 Sphenodon punctatus
CCCCCCCTGTGCCTGGGCCTGGATTCCTCCCTCTTGTTTCCCTCTCCCCAAGTCCGTCCCCTGGAACCTGATATTCCTGGCCTTCCTTCTCCCTCCTTGAATTCCCCCACGGCTCCGTACCCCGGAGCCTGACAGTGACCCAATGAGGGTTCCCACGCCAGGAAGCAACCGGTATATGGTAACTTTGATTGATGACTATTCAAGGTACATGATCACGTAATACTACTACACAACACACTACTGCAAATAGTACAAATGTTCTTAAGATTTAATCAGGAGAAAAACATAAGGTGGTCCAAAAAATGAAAATGCATGAACATATCTAGAAATGTTCCATAAATCACCCACAGAAATATATCAATAAATGTCCCAACGTTTCATCAGAAAGTTATCTGGTTGTGACAGCTTCCGAATGATCTGGGGCAAAAATTGGACAGACCCACGCTGATCCTGGAAGACAACCACGGATGTATCGTGCTGCCGCAAACAGAAAGAATCAGCCCAGAACCAAGCACATTGATATAAAATACCATTTCCCAAAAGACTCACAGGAACAAGGACTCATAGATCTGCAATACTGTCCTACAGAGGATATGACAGCGGATGTGTTCATGAAGCCACTAGCAGGGGAACACCATCGCAAGCTATTAAGAAGAATCAACCTAGTGGGTTTGACTAGTGACTGTTGAGAAGGGGTGTTGGATTGTGCAACAGTCACAAGTAAAAGCCCATAGCAAGCCCTGCAAGCTCAATATGGGACTTGTCCAGTAGGGGGAGGGTCAGGGGACGAAACAGTATTTTTTCTCTCCTCGTCGCCTCTCTTTTCCTCTCTCTGTCCTCCATCTTGTCCCATGCAGTCTGTACCGTATGGAAGCATGTCTTCTGAGTTCTTAGTAAAGTTCTGTTTTGAAGAAACTTCTGTTGTGTGTTATTCAACAGAAAGCTAACTCTACAACAAGCTGCAGTCCTGGCTCAACAGAATCAGGTCCCTTCTTCAATGGATTCACCCTCTTTTTGCATTCTTTTATAGAACATGTATCTCTGACATGTCCTACTTGTCTTGGATATGCAGTATTCTACAAATTTCTGTAACAGTCACATAGCTTGTCCTCTCATCCAGGCTTAGCTGCATGCTATTTAAAACCTCCACAGCCTCAGATCCAGCTATTTTCCAGAAGATGGCTATCTTCTGTTCATCTTCCTTTTCACCATGCCCCTGCTGCTTGCCAGGGGCAGCTGGTGGGTTTGGAGGCTGGAGGGGCAGTGGGTGGGTTAAACCTGCTGGCGGGGGTGGAGTCTAGCCTAGGGACGGAGCCAAGGCAATGGTGGGCAGAGCCATGGCAATGGTAGGTGGAGCCAGGGCAACCATAGGCCAATGGTGTGGCATAACCCAGCAGCAAGGAGTTCCCAAGGTTAACTGGATGGGAACGCTGCTGTGTGACGCACTGCCACCACGGGATAGAGGACCCTCTTACTGGGGTCCCGTCCACTCTCCTCTCTCTTTCCCACTGGCACTAAATTAACCATAGTAGGTTAAATTAATAGATTACGTTGCCATCGCTTACCTTTATCCTGAACTCTCGAATCCTCTATTTTAATGGCATGCTTGGCCACCTGTAGTCTTCTGAAGGTGTAAGCTTTGGGACAAGCCTTCCTACTGGCTTGGAGAACTTGGGAGGACTGAGTTAGCTCCCTGTTCTGCGACAAGCCAATTCAGAAGAGAATGAAAGGGAAGAGAAAGACAGGACAGAGGAGAAGTAGGAGGGAAAGGGTTTGGTTTTGGAGCATGAGAAGAGGAAGGGGGAAGAGATGGGCTCAGTGGGGAACAGGAAAAAGGGTTTCCTTGTTGTCTGTAGCCTTCTCTTCTGCCGCGCTCCTATCTACTTTCTCCTATGTTCACAAGGAGAGTGAGGCGAGGTGTGGAATCATGTCAGATCTCAGACAAACTAGATAGAAAAATAAGCAAATTACTTTAGATGTTTTCATTTTGAATGACATTTTAAATTTTGCTTCTTTGTGGACCTCTCCCCCAAAGAAGAGGTCCAAGACCCTCCCAATCTCCATGCCATCACTTACCATTATCCTGAACACTCTTCATTTTCATGCTCTCCTTGGCTCCCTGTAGTTTTCTAGGGTAGGTTCCCAGTCCATTCACTGTTCAGGTCCCACCAGTGGTCTTCTGGAGGCCTCCAGACACAGTGTGACTTCAGGCTCCATTGGACCTATAGAAGCCCAGTAACTCCTAAAGTCAAACACTGCATCTGGAGGCACAGTGGTGGGAGGGCCAGTTGGTGTAGAGGCCCCTGTGGCTGGGGTTCTGGAGCCCACATGAATTGTTGGGGGTGCCCTAAGACTTTAGGGTGTCCCCTGGCCGTAGGCCACACCTGCCCCCAAGAGGAGGTTCCACCCTCCCAATGACTGCCCACTGTACCTCTCCTTGGGGGCAGGGGCTGGTCCAAAATATAAAAGCCACCTACTCTTAATAACTAACTACTTCTAAACTACATTAGCACCAACAATTTAAAAAAACCTCTAACAAGTGTTTAACTGTAAACTGTTTAAACTGTTTAGAGTTTAACTGTAACTTAAGACATAACTTTTTAACTCAACTTTTTTTAACTTACCTTTTTAACTTACGAAGGAAGCATACTTATCTTTAACATGAAATGTCCACTGCTGGCTCTCATCCTCACACTCACAGCTGCCAGAATTGCCTCCCTCCACCGGTCCAGTCTCCTTGTTGGCATTAGTCTCCCTGTAAATGTAACTGAGACCATACAGGCTAGACTGGAAGTGAAGGGCTCCAAAACAGGTTGTCTTATTTTGTGGTCTCCCCTCCTTCTAGTCTTCATGCAATGGAGTGTCCAGATCATTACCTGTTTACTTGGGTGCAGGGTCCATGTTGGCATGGGTCTCCCTATAAGGACAAAGACCATGCAGGCTGGAGCTTGATGGATGTAAAACAGGTCTTCTCATTGTGTGGGTCTTCATCAAGTGTTCATACAATGGCGAGTCCAGATCATCACCTGTTTACTTGGGTGCAGCATCCATGTTGGAATGGGTCTCCCTATAAGGACAAAGACCATGCAGGCTGGAGCTGGATGGATGCAACACAGGTCTTCTCATTACGTGGTCTTTGTTCAGAATAGATCATCTTTAGGTCTGTTCAGCGCCTGTACTGGATATTTGCTCGGCATTCCTTGCATTGTGCAAACAGATCTATTGTTTTGTTGTTGAAGTCTGGAATGTCCCTGACCATGGCTTGCTCAATAGACAGCATTGCCAGAGCATTCAGACGGTCCTCTGTCATGGTACTTCTCAGAAAGAGCGGAGAAGCTTCGTTCTGCTTCAACAGTTGTGAGAGGCGTTGTCATCACAATCTTCAGCAGTTTAACCACCTCTGAAAAAGATTTGTCTAAGTTGTCCTCAGCCAACACAGCAAGTAACACAGGGGCATCTTTGGCGGAATGGAATTCTGACCTGTCATACAAATTTCCAAGCTCACTCCTCAGTCGGTCTCTCTCCAGCATTGAGTAGGCTTCCGTTGTCGCATTAAATGCTTGGATGGGAAAGCATTCACTGTGCCTTTGAAACAAAGTCCCCTGCACCAAAGTTGCATTGTCTAGATGTTTCGTGAATTGAAATCTGTCACGTGCATGAGAGATTATAATATCACACACTTCCCCAGCAATCTGCTCTAGCATGTCCATGCTAGGTGCACTTCTGCCCATTCAAGCGTTCTCCGGCAGCTCCGAGTGCAGAGTTCCAATGGAGTCCCTCACTTTATCGATGGCTCTTACGAAGTCAGTAGTATATCTTTGAATACCTACAGAGTCCATTTTTTTAAGCTCCTTGTACAGTATGTCCACGTGCAGCATGATTATGTGGAACAAGGACAAGAAGTAGAGGAACTTCCCGTCAGATTCCAACATGTTCATGTATGACCTGGCCTCAATACCCGTCTTGGCATCATGACTATCTAGTCATATTTGTTCAAAGCACTCAACCAGATCCTCTCTGTGCTCATAGATGACCTCACCTGTCCGCACACTGAAGTTCCAGCATGTTTTATCTACTTTGGGGAGCCTTCTCTTCACCACCGCATTCAGAACTTCAGTCCTTTTTGGAGACAAACTGAAGAAAGCAGGGATACCAGACAGACTTTAAAAGAAAATCCTTACTTATCTTACTTGGGATACGGCTTGCTGCACAGTTAGGTTCAGCTGATGGGCAAAACAGTGAATGAAGTGTGCGTTCAGGTGTACATCCCTTATCTTCCTCTGGACTCCACTATGCTCTCCACGCATCACGCTCTCTATCGTAGCTCTGAGCTATGAGTTTCTGTTTGTCAGAGTCCCTTGGGATACCAGCACTGAGGTTTTCAAACAAGGACTCGCTGATTGTTTCTGCACGGGAGTCGGTCAAATGTGTGAAGCTGAAAAAACATTCCACAGTTGAACCCCTGCCATCGATGTAGTGGAAAATCATGACAGACTGGCAGGTGGTTGAGACATCAGTGGTGTCATCAGCTTCAATAGCCACAAAATTTGTAATTTTAATTTCATTAATTATGTGGTCATGAGCAATTTCCACCATGCAGTCCAGGAGTTCGTTCTGCATGGTTTTCAAAGTCCCCTTGAAGACAGTTGCAGTCTTCAAATGTTGGTGTAGTGTACTGTCAGCTGTGGCAAGTAAATCTATTGCACCTCGAAAAACCCCTGGATTGACAGATCCTTCACTTTCATCATGTCCACGCATCGCCAATTCAAAGGCACCATAGAACTTTATGCAGTCTATTATTCTGAAGAGAACGTATCAATTTTGATCCATGTCCTCATTGTGCTTCCTTACAGACACACGGTAGCCTTCATTGAGTCTCTCGGCTATGTTTGTTTTTCCCAACTGTGACAGGTTTAGGCTGTTGTCAAGGTGGCTTTTACAAGAATCATGCTTCTTTGCCTTCTCAGACAGGTGCTTAATGTCCTTGACTCCCGTCTTTGTCCATGCTGCGTCACCACCAAACAGCAGGTAGAGAAAACAGAACAGTGACTTCTTGGAAACACTGTCACATAGCCACCAGAACTTCTCGTACCAGGATGTGTGGAACCTGCATGTATAGTCTTTCCCTCTGTCCTGTGCAGCTTGTTATAGTTGCAGTTCTGGACGGCGAGGTCCCATGTCTTTGATCTTCAGTTTCTCTTCATAAGTCAGCATGGTGAATGGCTTTATGAGAAGAGCATCCACAGTATTCACATTCAAGTGTAGGCTCTGGAAAAAAGAAAAGAAAAATGGGGATTTGGCACTAGCAGCACTCTCACAAAGATATTAACATCCCCCCCCTTGCCTTTTGTCCTTCACCTAAAGTGATGTCTTATGTGTAAACAAAAAAATAATAATTTAATTTCACATATGCAAAGCGATCCTTTTTTTGTAATCCACTGTCCTATGGAAAATTAATCCAGACAGTAAAAAACAAAACAATTTATTGAATACTTTATTTAGAAACATTTTTAAAAATTTAATATTTATCCTAAACTTGGTCTTTCTGGGGACAAGAAGAAACTACCAGAGACAACCAATTAGAGCCTCCATTAACTTACATAGTATTTGTGCAGTGTTAAAGTCTTCAGATATGTTGATGAATGCTTTCTCAGACTGCTTGAAAGAAACACAACTGTCACGCTCTTGAAAGATGCAATCCATCTACATCATACAGGGATAGATGATGTCTTGAGAACCTATGCCAGATTGTAGTAGCCCTCCTTTGATGATGCAGAAAAGTATCCATTAACCTGTTCACATTTCTCATCGATTTCCTAAACCGACAAAGTGCACCAGAATCAGTTGGGCTTGGCCTTGCATTCCTATTGACTGCTCTTTCAATTAAATTTGACACCAAGATGTTGCTCCTTGGAAAGGAGTGGATGATATGGCGCAGGTCACGTCTCATGACACTCGCCAACTCTAGACCAGTGAGGTTGTCCACATAATTTCCACCACAGTGGATCACAATTCCCGTAGGAGGTGGAACATCATGTCTTCTCTGAATCCTATCCAACGTTGGAACGATCTCATGCCATTTCATGCCTCCTCTTCCGAAGCACCAGATGTCATAATTCTGGTTGTCCGAGGAAAAGCTAAGCCCCTCTTCAAAGACAAACTGCTCCAAACGGCAAATGTAGGAATCGCCAATGAACCAGATAACTTCTGCCATACTTTGGATCAGGATGCAAACACAATGACAGTGCAATCAGCAAGAGTAGCACAGACAAGAGAGAGAGACACAGGGATCTGTCCTCCAACTCCAAGGTACTTCAGAGAAATGGAACAGAATTGCAGGTGTTACAGTACTAAACCAGGCCCCTCCAGACCAGCATTCCTAGTAGCTACACCACCAAATGCCTGTCCAAGCACACAGCAGGCCAGTTTTTAAAAGTTTGGTCCCTTTCAGTGCACCATTGAAAGCAATCCAGGCCCTTCCAGACCAGCATTCCTCATAGCTACACCACCAAATGCCTGTCCAAGCACACAGGCCCTAGGCTTTTTATTTAAAAAAAAGAAAAAGTTTTGGTCCCTTTTGGGGCTGCATCATTGCCTCCAAAGCAGGCCCCTCCAGACCAGTATCCCAGTAGCTACACCAACAAAATGCCTCTCCAAGCACGCAGGACCTAGGCCCCCTCCCCCTCCCCCATGTCTCCCAGTGCAACTCCCTCCCCCAAACTGCCCCCCCAACACAGCTGGCAGCACAATCATATTTATTAATTTCAATTTTATCCAGCTACCTCCTGCTCAGAGAGCAGTTTGGGGCAGCTTACAACAAACACTAGGGGTGGGAATTCCGGTTCTCCCGAGATCCGATATTGCCGGTATTTGGGTGTATTGACTTAATCCGATAAATCCAATATTTACCTGTACTGGCATACCGGATTTTTAACATTGGCTGTGGTACCAAATTTTTTACATTGCAGCCATTGAAGTCAATAGCCGCAATGTAAAGAATTCGGTACCACAGCCAATGTTAAAAATCCAGCATGCTGATACCAGTAAATCCGGTACCTGGGAGATCCGATACTGGTACATCCGGTATCCAGTTTTCTCCCCGGTGTCCCACCCCTAACACACACCATCAACAATTACAATTCATAATTAAAAACATACTATAACTCACAATTAATTTTTTTTAAATATCCTAAAAATACCAAAAATAGACTAAAAGGGCAGAACCAATCTGTAATTACCATATGTGATATAATCACTGTTATAACACCCCCCTACTCCCAAGAAAAAAAAAACAGACTCCGGGGCCCCCGCAAAAAGCAAAGGCCAAGCCCCAGTCGGGTCCCCAACATACTCACCACCAGCAGGACTGAGCCCAGACAGGGCAGGCTGAGCTCAACAGCGTCTTCTTCCCCACTCAAGGACAAGATGATGCTGTGCTTGAACAATGATGGACCCACTTGGCACACTACATTACCCTAACTTGCTTCCATGAGATGATTATTATTAAAAATAATAAAATACTATCTAAATAAATCTAACTACAGTGAATTGATCCTGGTTCTGGATTGAAAAAGATTCAGCTGGCTGGCCAACTGCAAACTCACTCTCTTTCAAGAACCAACTGAGTCAGACTCAGAAAGAGAGATAAAATGGCGCCTGGTGGAATCACCTTTAATATGCTCTCTGGTCTGTGCACAGGCAGCCCACACCCTCACACGACACACCATGTGAGAGAGAATAAGCCCGCACTCAGACTCAGAGACAATTTTAAAACTTAACCGTCAGTCAGTCACACAAGCACTCTCCCAGTCCACTCCCTCCCCCCGCTGTTCCACTGGCAGCGGCCAATAACAATCACACACGTCAGTCAAACACACACACATCCCCATGTATTGCTCTCCCCCGGCCCCCCACAGAGCATCAAGGGCTATAGCCCATATACATTACTGTGCTGCCAGTTTCCTCGCCATAGATTTCAATGAAACACTGCCCCCAGGCAATGCATTGCTGATTGATGAACACACGCTGGGATGGCACTCCCTAGCCACCTAACATGCATTATTAACTGTTTTGCCCCTTGCAGCCTCCGTCTCCTATTCTGTTGAACTTGTGCAGTAAGGTAATCCCCACCTCCCATGGCCCCGCCTCACACGACCTCCACCTCCTCCTGGCCCATGGCATCAGCATTTCAGTGATTGCGCATGTGCAGAGCAAAGCAACATGCTCGCGCATGTACAATCATCAACCCAGAAGTTCAGAGCGCCTTCTACAGCCGTGCTGGGGCTCTGAACTCCAACGCATTGACCGCGGAAGGGAAGATCTTCTTTTACTACTTTTAGGTAATAAAAAATCAAATGCCCCTGATGCCCTGGCTAGCACTGCCACTGCTGCTTGCATATATATATATCAAAGCTTTGTTTGATCCCACCCCATCCCCAGTTCTGCAGCATTACCTGAGCCTTTCATTTCCTTGGTGTAACAATATGAAAGTGTTTGTAGCCACTTTCATGAAGTATACTGTTTCCTAGGGGCAACTGTTTTAGAGGGAGACCAGCAGGGGAACTGGGAGGTTTGTCAGAAGGCAGAGGCAACCATGCTGGGTTCTGGTTTACAGTTCTAATATGTTGCTTGTTAATCAGATCAGAGTCAGTGGAGATCTGTAGAACTTCTACCTGTGGATCACAGGCATTATGAACAATTTTAGGTGCTCCATCTTCTCTATAGCTGTTGTTCTTCTGCCACGCTTTTACTTTGCACCTCCCCACTCCAGGTACCATGTGATTATCGGTAATAGAAGACCAATCATGCAGAATAATATGTATTAATGTTTATTCAATAATCCAGTAAGGACCCTGGTGTAGCTTGGGCCTAGTCCCTGCTCTCAGCAAACTCCTGGCTCCTTCTGGAACTCTCTCTTACACATGCCCAGTCCGCTACAGATACCAGTAAGTTAGAGACTGTACTCTATTCCAACAAAGCCAAAGGGAGTGTTAATCCTGTAGTTTCAGCGGCAGCCTCCGAGTGCCTAGTTTACGCCTGGAGGTTATAGCATGCAGAAGATCATTTGTAAGGTTTTTTGTAAGGATCAAAAGTAAAGTCTGCAGGTTCCCTGATGCCCAGAAAGAACAATGTAATTTTTCTCCACCACAGCTTCTTGAATAACAGGTATCTTAACGTATTTGGGAGTTCTCATCTGACTGGAAATTTTTAAGCTTTTGTCAGGAGGTACTTTTGAAGAAGGACTGCATGAAAAGATTTAGTTCTCAAAAGATAACTGAATTACATAAATAAAACATTGCAAAATATAAAAAGGTGCCTCAATACAATTTATGTGAAGAGATTTTTACGAGAGCTGGTCTATTGTTGAAAAAAAAATGCAACTTATCTCTTTCTGATCCCTTTATTTGATCTAAAAACAAAAATTTATGTCACTTTTTAAAAAATCTGTTACTGTTTCTCATAACTGTATCCATTATTTTCCCTGCATGATCCATCAGGCAAAAACAAGTGCAATAGATTGCTTTGGCACAACCTTGAACATAAAAGGCCTCAAGAATCAAGTGCTGTGAGTTAAACCCATTTTTAGTGTGCAGTATAACTGGAAACCATAACCTTGATGTTCAATTTAAATCAAGTCTTAGAGAAGAACTCTGACTATAATTGTTATCTGTCATATAAATACAAATTATTATGAAATGGATTGGATTAAGGAAGCATTCTGATAGGAGGATTTCAGAACTCCACCATGGTCGGCTCACCACTGAGGCTGATCTGTCACAATAGCCTACCTTACAAAAGCAAGAAAAGAATAGGAAATAAGTATTTAATCACTTTCACTGCTATATATTTTCTCTTTCTTCTACTTGTGCATAGTGAGGGCAAAATGTAACATTTTACGTTTATTTCACATCACACGGATGTAAATGACTATTCAAAAGGAGAAGACAGCAGACAGTCAAAAATCAGTTGCTTTTAGATTAGTTGACATATACTTTTTCCTTCTGTACCATCCAATTGCAACAACAACCCCATTGATTTAAATAGGCTTTTTTAATACATTAAGGTACTGTTTAGGTAGAGTAAAAGTGTCAGGATTTAGTCACAAATTACTTTTAAATCTTGGAAATACTCCAACTCTGAAGAAGTTTGGATCCAAAGTAATATTTTACTTTTTGTCTTGGGTCAAGTTAGAAAAAAAGAAGAAGAAAACACATTAAATTGTGCGCTTCCCCAAACCCCTTGCAATCACAAGAAAACAATCATGTGAAGTGTAAATCTGAACCAAATTGTTTGAAAAGACTTGAAGGAAAAAAATTTAAAAAGTGGTAGAGGAAACAGGTGATGAAAGACATGCAACCTTTTAGGCTAGTGAATGTCTATTAATTTATTTCTATCTTTTAGAGAACTTTGCTGGTAGCCCATCTGTATCTCTACAAGTGCCAAAGAAAGAGCGGCGATACCTCTTTTGAGCACATGCTACACGTCAGGTTAATATTGCTGGCTACTATGGGTGCAGTCCCATGATGCACTTACTGCAACATGGGCAGCCTTACACCACTCTGGCCACACTAACCATGTGATACAGTGTATCATGTGCCTGGCAGTCGCCAGGCAATCCCCTGGCCATGGGGTGGGCAGCTGGCTGCAATGCATTGTGTCCTTGGAAAAAGGCCGAGGATGCAGCACATAGCGGCTTTATCCAAAGTGGGGTAAGTAAGGCTTCCCAAGGTGCGGTAGCACACTGCCACTCACGTACACAGTCCCTGTCTGCCCCGCCACACAGTGAGATCCACTGCTAGCTCCAGCCCCGCACAGTCATGTCACGGCCAGGGGCGGGATAGTGGACTGGCTTGGGGAGAGGGGTGGGGCAGGGCCAGTTGCCTGTTGAGTAGCTGGTGCTTCAGTCAGCCAGCTCACCCAGCTGCCCTGTGCGGCAGGGGGCAACCATCTGTCCTGCTCCCCACACCGACCCTGAAGTGTGATGGCAGCAATTGTTCACCATAGGGTGCACAGGGATCGAGCCCAAGCTCATGTGGACGCACCCTATGGATTCTATAATTAAATAATTGAAGAAAAGAACTAAAATTCATCATAATACACACACAGGAGTCTTCAGCCATCCAGACTCATGGCTAATTTTGATAAATATCTTTTGTTAAAATGGCTTTAAATATTGATAACTATGAAAAATACGAGTATATTCAGCTGCCTCCACTTCTCCTATATCAGAAGAAGCTCTTTGATATCACTGTGTCCTATGTAAAATAAATCAGGTATGTTTGGAAAAATGGGCAATTGAATAGATTGCCTAGGAAGGACGTGGAATTTCCTTCATTGGATGTTTTTCAAGAACTATCAGTACAAGCCTCTGTCAGTGAAGCTGTAGATATTGGTAATCCTACCTTGGAGCAGGGAACTGGAAAAGATGACCTGTGAGGTCCATTCAAGTCCTATGATTCTATGAAAAGAAGGAGGATGAAATAACTCTGCAAACAGACCCTCCCCACAATGTTATGCATGGTGCAGTTAGCTGGGGCAGGTGAGTTTCTGGGGGCAGAGGTTGTGTGCTGGGTGAGAATCCCCCAAATGCCAGTCATCTATGGGTCAAGTTAATTTATCTCTTCTGCTTCTTGGTTTTATAATGCATGAATTACAAAAACGTCTCTGTGCAGTTTAGTGAATAATAAGCATTTATCAGTTCTGCAGCATTACTTAATATTGAGGAACTAAAGCTGATTGTGGTTATGTAGATAAGACAGACACTGCAGGTATACAAAAAGAATCCCACTTTGCTTCTACAGAATTTTAATTCTTTCCCTCAGCATCTCTCTTTCATTTTTCCTCTGTAGCAAATGCACTCCATGTACAATCAAGGCTTTTGATATGACTTTGCTATAATTGTATTCACAGGATTTTAATTTTTTTTTAAAGAAAAATGAAAAGGAAAAAATCTCAAAGCACAGGTCCTGCTGTGCAGCAAAGCAATCAAATTCCTTCATAATAACCAGCTGACAGGATTTAGCAATCCAAGGAATAACAAACAACCAGCCTAAAATAAGTAAACAGTAAAATGCTATGAGGCATACTAGACAACAATCTAATATCGGTTATATTAATTATTATTATTATTATTATTATTATTTTGATCTGTTACTTCAATAATAAATAGAAGGGGTGAATTTATTTTACAAAAAGCAAACCAAATTTTGGAACAAGATAGTTTCAGCTTGCTAAACTGTGTAAGACAATTGTCAGCATTAAATTCTGAAGTGTCCTGAAGTATTATCCCAGATTTCAAAGTGCAGAACTATTCCGTTTTCAACCTCTCCTTCTTCATACTTTGAGGTAAAAATGGATTTCACAGTTACCTTTGGGTATTAAAAAAATTTGCTTCAGTCTTTGCCTTAGGATTCATTTTACAAAAGCATTTGCATCGCTATAGGATGAAGAGTCCATATCGTAATAATCTTCCAGCTTCCAGTGCAAAGTTTCAAAGGTAGGTCTTTCTTTGGGTTCTGCATTCCAGCACTGCGACATGATGTTGTACAGCTCCTGAGGGCAGCTAGCTGGTTGAGGAATTCTGTATCCTTGATCCAGCTTCTGGATTACCTGATAGCCCATCATGCCTGGAATAGGTTTTATTGTTTTTTAAATAAAAAAAATAAAGGATTATTGGAATATTTATTACATATTTGTGGTTCCATTTGCACACACACAAAACTTGTTCATTGAAAATTATAATTTACCTGCACAAACCAATTTAACATGCAATACGTTTCTCTGTGTGTTGGATGTGTAAGTGTGTATAAGTGGCAGAGCCTAGGTTTCCAAAGACAATAATAATAATAATAAATAATTTTATTTGTAGAGTGCTCTCCTGCCAAACAGCTCTCGGAGCACCTTTTGACACAGAAACTAACTTCTAGATTTATATCCTGCCCTATCCCTGAAATAGATCAGAGTGGATTACACCATTTTAAAAAAAACATCACTACACATACATATAAAATGCATCTCATGATCCCAATACCTCACCAACCCAGCCCTCCCACTCATTAATCTAACTCTCATTTGGAGGAATTCTCTCCCCCAACCTACACACACACCCGCTTAAAGAGAGGGCACGGGTAAACTGAGAAGCTGCTTAACCTACCCCACCAACTCCCCTGTCTCTCACCCAAGAGAGTCACCTTAACTAACCACACACACACACCTCCCTCTCTCCCTACCCACAACATTATTGTAGAGTTAGCTTTCTGTTCAATAACAAAAAGCAGAAGTTTCTTCAAAACAGAATTTTATTTCTACCTCTCATAGCTCAACTCTGCTATCTCCCTCACTAGACAGCAGTACTATGCCTCACACATTGAGTCCTGCTCCTGGGACCATCGCAGCCTCTTTTCCACTTTTGACTCCCTTCTCAAACCCCCCTGTCCTCCTCCTCCCTCTTCTCTCTCCCCTCAGGATCTTGCTCTCTCTCTCACCT
>QEPC01007516.1:304287-314453 GCA_003113815.1 Sphenodon punctatus
GGGGGGGGGGGGGGAGGCATTACTTTAGTCCAGCACATACAAATATATACAAAGAAGCACAGTCCATTCTTCACCATCCCCTCCTCTTTTCCTTTCGGGGCAGGTGGCAACCCTACTGAAGATGCAACAAAGCTACAATCTCCTGTAACTACAGTGTTAAGTTTTCATTTTAATCCTACAGTTCTACTTGGGGAGTTTATTTACATGATAATCTTTTATTGCTTTCTCAGGTACAAAGTAATAAACAGCAGCTGGGATTGATTAATAGCCAGTGTTAAGCTGTAGAGTTTAGCCAATCTCAATTGCTATTTACTGTCCTAGAACAGGCCATAAACATAAAAAAGGCACAAAAGCATCTTAAAGAAAATGCATGACCATATGAGGTAGCCAAAATTACAAGCAATTAAAAAAATAAAACAATTGCCCTTAATCTTTCTTTGTCTCTAACGTAAGTACTAAAATACTAATTGTTTTCTTTGCTTCTGGGCAAAGAGATAAATTATTGAATTAACTAAATTAATAATGCAACCTTATTCCAGGTACAGGCTGATGAAAAATGATAAAATCTGTCAAAATGGCCCCAACTCTGTCAGGGAAGGCTGGGAAGCCAATATGGCACCATTTTCTTCTCTAACCTAAGTCCTCCTTAAATTAGTTCAACATGCTGAAGAGTTGTGAGGAAGGCTGGAAGAAACCAGTGTTTTTACTGTTTTTTTAAATATAACCAGCCTGCATAGATACTGAAGGTCACAGCAAGGTTCTAGTGATATTGCCCAGAACTGTTGAATAAATTACAGAGGGCAATATGCTTTATTAGGAACATATAGCATTGTGTGCATAAATGGCTTGCTTTATATTTGTAAGTACAAGATTTTAACTTCAACAAACTTTTGGGCTCTCTCCCCTCCGCCCCCTTCCTTCATATATTTAAATAGCAATTTGTTATCCTAAATCTTGTTTTATGAAGTCTGTCATTGCACAAAAACCAGTGTTTTCATTTCAATGAAAGGTACAGGATCTGCACATATTTTGCTTGTTGCTTAAAGTAGCTTACTGGGTCAAGCCTAGTCTTTATATCAGTGGGAAATCATAAATGTCATTTAGAAGTCTTTGGGTATTTTCAGACGTGCCGGGTCTCTCGGCCCGCCATGCTGAACCATGAACCAGGATCCGTCTCGGATTCCAGTCTGTGATCAGACCGGCCGTCCTTTAGACATGCCGGCCTGATCTCTACCGAGGTTCGGGGAGTGGGCGGGGCTGCGTGGGGAGACGTGCGGCCACTCAGCCCCATCCCCCCACAGCAGCCCACCCACAGGGAGATGGGTGGGCATAGTGGCCAATGAGGCTGCTGCGCCCAATCCCATCCTGTGGTTGGGGCCTGATTCCGGTATGGGGCTGGCAAGCAGACGTGCATTACTGCCATTGCCAGACCCATCCCGGATCGTGGCGAACCTAACCATGGTTCTGGAGGTGAGGCCAGTCTCACCCCCAGGACTGTGGTTAGCTTTGAACCCCGCCAGAGATTCACTGTGGTGAACATCTGGCGGGGTTCATGTAGATGTTACAGCACTCACAGCCACCACCCTGAATCCACTGTGATTCAGGGTGGTTGACTGTGATCACGTAACATCTGAAATTACCCTTAGGGTGTTTTTAAATGAGAATGGCGGGGAGGGGGGACCTTGGCTGCTGAGTGGCACAGCTACGGGGCCCCACGCATGTGATGTGCATCACACAGACAGCTCCCAGCATAGCTACCCCGGCCATGGAGGCAGCCTCCACACATGTGGCTGTCCCTGCTTGGAGCACTCCTGAATTTATAAAAACAAAAACAAAAATCCCATTCTGAAATTTCAGAATAAAAATGATTTAAAAACAAATTAAAACAGTAATAATTTTGTGACCTACATTTCAGGATTTAACTTTGTTTTCTGTCCAATTTGCATGAAATGTGGTTAATTTGTACCACGCAATCAAGGGATCATCCCTGCCAAATTTCAGAAGGATTGGATAAAGGCTCCTGATTTTATAAGCATAAAGGTTTGTGATGCATTTCTGGCTGTATGTTTTCCATCCAATTTGGATGGAATTTGCAAAGGAAGTGCCCATTATCTAAGGGATTATCCCCGTTAAATGTTCTAAGGATTGGATAAATGGTTCCGATTTTGTAAGCAATTTAATTTTCACAGTTTGTGCACACATTTCCAACTGTAATGTCTTTATTTTCCATCCAATTTGGATGAGTTTTGATCAGGTTGTTCCCCTCACCTGAGGGAGCTTCCCTGCCAAATTTCAAAAGGATTGGATAAAGGGTCCCAAATTCTATAAGCAATATCAGTTTCGTGACTTTAATGTAAGTTGTAAATTTTCTTAAATCACTCGCAGGTGTTGACTTTTTGAATTATACAGGTTTTACTAGATGCAGAGAATTGATTTTTGGAGCACTTGTAGAGAGGGCAAAGAAGACAGGAGGAGGTGGGCATGGCAGAGGAGGAGGTGCCAGAGGCACTGGCACCATAGGCTGCAGTCATTGGCACCTTAAAGTCTGTGGGGAGGGAGACTAGGTGCAGAGTTCTGCTTTTATGAGCACTTGCAGGGAGGCTGGAGACTGCAGCACATGCAGTAACACACAAAGAGCACTAAGCCTACAAACCACGCAGGATCTAGCCATGGTGGGGGCTGCGCAGCTTGGCAGAAGCTTATATTTGCTCGCCAATGCCCACCCCAAGCCCCCCTGATTGCAGTGATTGGGTACTGGCAAGATGGAAGCCTGGGAACTGGGAAGCATCTCCAGAGAATGAGCCTATACCAGAGGTTCTCTTATGTTTGTCACAGTGGTACAAGATGGGTTTATGATGCCAATTAGCCAGCAGAAATGTCAATCATGTATACTCATGTGCTGTGATCATGCAACCCCCCTCCCCACTGCTTGTTACTGGGAAGTTGGCTGCATCTGCTTAGGAAAGAGACACTAAGGAATTCTCCTATGTCCTCTGTCACAGTGCTGCAGGATGTGTTTGGCATGCCAATTGGTCAGCCTGGATGTGTCAATTATGTCTCTTGATAGCTGATCTGCTTCTCCCTCCCCTCTGCCTTGCTTCCTGAATTCCTGGTTTTGTCCTGTAATTTTCATTTTTGTCCCATACTTTTCAGGACTAGTATTTGCAAAACTTCGGTTACAATCACAAAATTTATATTGCTTATACAATGGACCCTTTATCCAATATTTCTGAAATTTGACAGGGATAAACCCTTGGGTGAGGGGAATAAACTGTCCAAATTACATTAAAATTGATTAGAAAACAAAGATGTTACAGCTGGAAATGTAGGTGCAAACCAGGACTCTTCATCCCATCTTTCTGAAATTTGGCAGAGATAATCCCTTTCATGAGGGGAACAATGCATCCAAATTCCATCCAAATTGGATAGAAAACAAAGATGTTACCACTGGAAATGTGTGCGCATAAAGATTATCCAATCTTTATTAAATTTAGCAGGGACAGTCCCTTGTCCTAAGGGGGTATGATCTGTCCAACTTTCATGCAAATCAGATGAAAGATAAACTTACAGCCAGAAATCTATTTCCCACTGAAACCACTGGAAAACAAAAATGAAACTTAACAACAAAAACAAAAATTCTTGATAATGAAAAACAAAAAAATGGAAATTTTAATAATGAAAATAAAAACAAAACACAAAATGAGACCCAGGTGCACACCCCTAAAAACTCCCTTAAACCATTTTTAGGAGGAAAGACTTATATGTCTGCTAACAAAATAGATTGTCTAAGCCCAGGAAGAAAGGGGTTTTAAAAAAAAAAAAAAAAAAATTGGAAAAGACAAGATTTTGTGTATTTTAAATATTGCTCCTAACTCAGGAGAGCATTTAAGCTTGCTATTACAGGGGTGGGCAACGTTTCTATGCCCAAGAGCTGCATACCAACATTTTCATATTACCAAGAGCCACAAGACACATTACAGTGATCACAGTTTTCCCCAACCCTGGAGGTGGGGGCAGCACAGCTTCCCCAACTCCTCAACCTTCCCCCTCCCCCATCAAAGCTCTGGCTCTCAGGTGATACGGGAGGTTTGGGCAGCAGCAATAATGGTGCAGGGCATACTCCCACAGCCCCCAGGAAGCTTTGGCAGCAGAAATGGCATCTGAGCTTCTCTTAATCCTGAAGGAGCTGGGTGGACCTGCCCCCAGGCAGCCACTGCTGGCGAGAACTGGAGTACAAGTGCCTGAGAGCTGCATTCAACTTCTACACTGCCATTTGCCCACCTCTGTGTTATTAACTGGTGCTTGATTCCCCTTGCCTGTTTGACTCCCAAACACTTCCCTGAATATTGGTACCCCACAAGCACATTTTGAAAGATGGAAAACATAATGGGAGCTGTCTATAAAAGAGATGATGACTTTTTAAAGCCATTATGAAATAGTACTGAATATGGGATGTCTGTTGTGTGGTGCTCTGCAGCACTCTTCTGAATGATGTATGGCATACTTTATGGACAGTCCCATGGAATTACCACAGTGCAAAAGAAAAAAATTGGCCGTTCATTGCTTAGGTTGCTTTTTGGTTACTTATGTGAGACATGCCATCTACTGGTAGATGGTTCTACAGTGCAAAGGATTCTGAAAGTTGATTAAAAATTCAAGAGGAAAAATAAAGCAAGCAGAAACCATATTACTCACACCCGCACAGTCACAGCCTACACCATCAATGATTCATGGAGTTTTTCACTGATACACAGAGTGTTATCCCATTTCCAGTAAATATTTAGAGTAAAGCATTTCACTGTGCGCTACTGCAGTGAATAATAGTGGGATTTCTGTAGTACAAATCTGTAACAATTAAACCTTATAGCAGGAAGAGTGGCACCATCCAACCATACAGATCCCAAAGCTGCATTCGGATTACAGATATAGTGATTACTTCACCTAAAAATGAAATACATCCACCTCAGTGGTGATGAAAGATGTCAGTCATTCTCAGCAAGCAATATTACTCAACAGTTTACATGGGAAACTGAAGAACAAACATATCCCAGTGAAAGAGTAAGGAGGAATTTAGGTACGTAATAAGTAACACCAGCAACATTTGTGGAAAGTGGCATGAAATCTTTAAGGATTTGGGGGTGTGAGAATTTCACACAGTTTTGGGGGTGTGAGAATTTCAGTTTCAGAGAGAACCAAAACAGCCCCAAAATGGCCATTTTGGTTTTAAAACCATAAAACTGAAAGTGCAGTTGTTTTTCAGTTCTGGAGTTTCGGGGGTTTTTTCATTGATTTTTTTCTGGTTTTTTTCTCATTGACTTTAGTGGGAGACAATCCATTGCAGTCAATAAAAAACAACAACGGGGGGAACCCCCCTCAAAAAAAATGAAACCAAAATTAGATCTGAAAATCATGGAAAACAGAAACCCCAAACCCCCCACAACTCACCCCACCCCAGAAACTGAAATTCCACCCAGAGTCCCATCCCTATCCGTTTTACAGGAGGCTCCTTCTTTTGATTTTTTATGGTAAAATTAGTTGCCCTGATTTGACAAGATATTTACAAAACCTTTCTGGTTTTGTCAAGGTCTAGCAATACTGGTGATTCAGACTGGTGATGCTCAGCATACCTGGCTTTAGTGTTTTAACTGCCACAGGTGTGGTATTATTCCATAATCCTTCCCACACCTCACCAAACTGACCAGATCCTAATCTTTTCAACAGCTGCAGAGAGTTCCGGTCTATCTCCCAATGATCCACAGTTTTGTATGACAAATCAAATGGAGGTGGGACTTCTTTCTGTTGTAAACAAAAGAACAGAACAAGAATTAGACACTCATGGAGGACAGGGTCACAAATGACTCTTAGCCAAAATGGCGAGGGATGCAGGGTTCTCCAAAAACTCTAACTACAGGGGTGAATCAGAGGCTACAGGATAATGCCTGACAGGATAATGCCAGACTTGTCTTGTTCTTGTAAACCACCCTGAAGCATCCTTCACTGAGACAGATTACTGGGCTAGAGGAAGTATTTGTCTGATAGAGTATGGCAGTGCTTATCTGCTTAACAACATGCATTAGGCCTTAAGCAGGCTTTTGCTAGAATGTATACTTGTGTTTAAAATGTTGATTCATCTTACAGCTGTAAGTAATAATGTTTGCATACAAAAGAGAGAGGAATTCTGTACTTTTTACTATCTGGTTACCTCTGACAATGGTTTCCTCTTATTATCAAAAGATTATCTTAACTCTATAGAAAAATGTAAAATGGCAGATCCATTACATGACATGGTATAAATCTTTTAAAAATGTTGGAGATAGTCAAATACCCCTGCATTAAAAAAGTAAAATCATGCTCCTAGCAAGCTTTTTTGAACAATGAAATATGGCCTGCCTGAAACTGATGGTTTTGTCTCCATAATTACCTATAGACAGCTAGAGTTATGAACTTGGTGATTTCATCTCAATATACATTTATACAGAACTATTCATAAATCACAAGTTGGCACATTATCTCCTGCAGCCACACAATTATTTGTCCAAAAAGGCATGGCATTTTATTATTAATGTGTCACCTCCCAGAATGAAACAGGTGCTATGACATACAATTTCCTAAAACAATAAGATTATCGCCATTGGGAGACTTAGTAGGTTATGACTTTGATAACCAAAAGATTCCATTTAGTTTGAAAAAAAAATGTAATTTGTACAGATTAGCATTCACTTTACCTTTACACATGGCTGGCCAAGCTTTACACATAGGCCATCGCTGTTCTGATTGTAGTGGTCAACAAAAGCAATCATGGTTTTAAAAGTTCTCTTTCTGCTCACAAAAAACCCTCCTTCATCCAACTGTCTGATCCTGTAGTGTTTCACAGCTACTCCATCAAAGACTGAAAAATAAAAGAAAGTCAGACACACCGAGTTGCTCTCTAATTAATGTGTCTTAGTACAGTAAAACAAATGGTGACATTTTCAAACTAGACTCCAAAATGAATATATAAGCATGTACAACTATAAGTGGCCAGATTTTTTGAATGAACTGAGAAATTGCAAATCCCCTCTCTCAAAAATCAAGAGAGACTGTGGATTTAGGCTCCCCACAAGTTTGAAAATTCAGACCTACATGTTATAATAAGTAACATAGTAAGAAATCTCTCTCTGAGGGGTTCATGTTTTCAATCCTTTGGGACAAAGCAGACTAAAGATTGACTAATTCAACAGTTATCATTTCACCTCTTTTAAGATTCTGTACGTTTTGTCAAAGCAACTTCTCGATTGGCAGCAATTTAAAAGCAAGCAAACAGAAGGACATAAGGCCAGATTTTCTGATATGCTGAGCACCTGCTACAGCTAGTGTTTTTGGTAAGATTTGTGGGCACTTTGCAGTTCTTAAAATCTGACTAAAACGGAGTTAAATGAGCCTGGTGGTGTTGCTCTGGTACAAGAGCAGAGAGAACTGAATCTGGCCATGGATTTATCTGAGGTGGTAGATCCATCCAGATGTCATGAAAACCCCTACCATACAGTAATCCCAAACTGCCATGGTAATCTGTAGGAATTCCAGTGACATTAAAATGCAGCAACAGCAACACACATTAGCAAGTGCACTCTGTTAGCAAGTGGTTCTTCTATGGTTAAGAGCCATATTTTTGATTAGCTGGGAAAGTAAATTAATTGTTTCTGGTGCTGAGCACATAGGCCTGGAGTATAGTACTTGGGATTGACTATTCCTTATCTCAAAATCTTAAAGTTGTTAAATCCTTTACTTTTGTCTTCCCATAGAAAATGATACAGCCTGTATACTATGCAGAACCATCACACATTCCATACACAAATGCTTAATATATTACACTCTGAAGCATATAAGGGTCCAATTGGATAGACTGTCCTGTGGGATGTGAAGTATTTAAAACTGTCTTTTTTATATTAATTCAAAGTGGTAAACTAATACCTATTTCATATGTAGTTTTGGCAATTAGAAGAATTATTGGGGTACCTACTGGGTATATCCCAGTTTGTAGCTAATATTGGCCTTGTGGAGTAAAGCAGGCTAATACATGGAGTTTTTCACACCACTAAAGCTTCATTAATATTTTCCCCCACCTCCTTCAGTATATTTTTATGACCAAAATATTTCATCGGCATTTTACACATTGCTGCTTTCCCCCAGACTTCAAAACTCCAGGTTCAGCAAACTTCCACAGGGGGAATTTAGATGCTCACACACACACACAGACCAGAAGTTGCCTGGGCACCGTTGTAAACAGTAGCACCGCATGACTCCCAGATGTTTTGAAACCCAAATTTGGAAAACCCCATTAGCTGAAGTCTCAGAACTTCAGGTCCCAAAAGGTGCTGGAGTTGCACAGTGCCACTGTTTAAAATGGCGGCCGGGTGACTTCTAGTTGGGGATTGAGTGTCTAAATCCCCTTCATGGGAGTTTGTCAAATCCAGACTTTTGAAGGTTGGGAAAAAGTGGCAACGTGTAAAAACAGTAAAACACTCTAATTTTCACTCAGAAGTACTAGCAAGTGCCACCAGAGGGTGCACAGGTGCCATTGAAAACAAAGGAGTTTCAATCTCTTTACAACCACAGGAAATCTGTTTAAGGAGATTCAGTTACTCATATATAAAATTCTGAATGAAGGTCATACGAGGTCAGTAAATATATTCTCATGCTTTGAAAAGAATAGTCTTCAAATGTTTCTCTCTAAGTCTCTAATACAGTGTTTTAGCCATTCCATGATCCAGGATGGAGGACTGACCTAAATAGAGTTATTCTGCAACTGAAATTTTTCAAGGAATGAAAGATGTTTGGTAATCATCATCTAGATGGACCCTTAACACGGATTGAAACTGTGCTCTTCAGAATGTCAAGGCAATCATCTTCACCACTCAGTGCTGAAATTGTTACATGGAAATAAGTTAATACAGTGTTACCCCCATCCAAAACTGGGGTATTACACCGCTATCAGCCATCAAAATTCTGTCCAGGTCAAAGGATGACCACACTGTGTACATGGTCACATGATCCCCCAGCCCAGTTCTCTCCTTTCACAGGAGCATTGGCAGAGACAGAGGCCCACTTTCTCTTGCTGTGGCTGGTTGCACAGATGTGCTAAGGACTATTTACCACAGCCCTCGAGACCATCAGCCACAGTTTTAGATATGTCTGTAACCAGAACTATGACAGAAGTGGAGCCCACGTGGTCCCAGGATGAGGCTTAAGTATTGTATGTGTATCACGCACAAGCAGTGAAATAAAGCTACAGTCAATTGGTTATGCACTGAATTATGTCCTGGACAGTTTATTCTGCAGCCTCATTCATATGTCTGTAGACTCCTTGTGTCAACCACCATTTGTTTCTTTTTAGATAACTTGGGAATTGCTGTTAGCAGAGCTGAGGTGGGGAGCAAAATATTGCAGGGACAAGAGAAAGACAAGACCCTTCCAACTATCTCTCTAGTCTAATGGCATAGTTTTGAAACCTCTGAGTTAGATAACAAATGAAAAACACTAATTTTATCTAGGACAGGAATTATCTAAGTATTGCAATTCCGCTTTATATGCTCCCAGCTCTCCAAGCCAAGATTCTCACAGATTCAATTAGAATACAGCCAAACTTAACTATAACAAATTCTACTTATAATGAACCCTTGTTCATAACAATTCCAACATCAAGAACTGTTTCTATCAAATGCATATTGCCAAACCCTACTAGAGTGGACAACCTGAAACAGTGAACTGAACTCTGCCTTGGGGTATTTTCAGATGTTACGAGATCACGGTCAACCATGGACAATCCCCTGTGGTGGCGGATGATCCCATAACATCTGGTTGCTCGCCACCAGATGTTCACCACAGTGAACCACCGGCGGTGAGCAAAATAACCACGCTTTCGAGGATGGTCCAGGCACCATCTCCAAAAGCGTGGTTAATTGAACCATGGCCCGGAATTGGCGGACAGTAATGTCTGTTACCACCACCAATTCCGGGCCGTGGCCCAGACCCCGGGACGGAATCGGGTGCAGCGGCCGGCTTGGCCGCTGCGCTCACCCGTCTCCAGGAGGGCGGGCTGCTGGGGGGGCGGGGGGGGGTAGGGCTGTGCAGCTGCATGTTGCGCCGCGCAGCCGGCACCATCCCCGAAAGCGTGGTTAATTGAACCA
>QEPC01007516.1:326305-336759 GCA_003113815.1 Sphenodon punctatus
CCCCCCCCCCCAAACGCCGCTGAATCTACAGGGTTACCTGTCCCTTTTCAACAGCACTGGATAGGTAATATTGGTTATTTCCCCTTTTTTCCCCCTCCCGCCCACTCGCAACGTCTACTTACACCATGTGGGCCCACGAAAGGGAGAGGACCCCTAGGTGAATGGGTAGTTTGTAGTGGCAATGTAGATGTTGCACATCTGGAAATCAGTGATTGATTATACTTGTGAGTGGTTACTGTAACAGCTATGATCACCCCTAGATACCTTCACAGCCCAGTCTTCAAAAAACATTGTGCCAGCACAACAAGCCTGTTTGCTACAACAGCATTGAGTTCACTGCTGCACTTTGAGGAGCAAAACTTTAGAAACTACCATTCACTGCATCTTCTTAATCAAGAAAAGTTATTTTACACATAAGCTGAAAGAACCAGAGGCACCAGAAGTTAGAAGTAAAAAAAAGGCTTAACAGATTTCTTCCCTAAATGTTGTGGGCTAGGTATACACTTGTGTAAGCTGATATAACTCCAGGGAAATCAATAAAGTTATGTTAGTTTACTCTGGTAAATGATCTGGTTATTTGTTTACACTTTAGATCCTGGTGGGGAACATCTGGCCCACAGCTGTTCTTTATTTGATTCCTTTCTATTTCCTGGCTATGGCCCATAGATCCCTACCATCGAACACTAAAAGAGTGAGTTCACGGAAAGGAAATGGAGATGAGAGAATCTCCATAAGGGATGGATCCATTGTATATATAGAAGCACAATCTGGCATGTTCTTTCCATACTCTTAGATGAATACCATCCGGTCTGGGTAACTTGATAATTGTTTGAATTATCAATATGTAGTAAAAACCTCTTCTAGTATGACGCTAATTTCAAATAATTCCTCACCAACAAAAAAATAGTTCTTGTGTGGGTATTGTCCCAACAATGTCTGCAGTAAAAATTGATGGAAAGAACTGATTTAGTTTCTTAACAATAGCCGTGTCATCTTTGATAGCCCCCTTTGTTCCCTGATCATCTAGCAGACATCCTGACTCTGATTTACTTGGGGGGGGAAATTGCTATTGGATTTGGTTATCCTTAGCATGTTTATTTTTATTTATTTATTTAAAATTTATATCCCGCCCCTCCTGCCCAAAGGCAGCTTGGGGTGGCGAACAACACACACACACACACACAAATTCAACAATAAAACATTTAAAAATAAATCTACAAATTTTAAAACAAATCATAAAAACTCACCCTCCCTCTCACACCCCCTCCCCCACCCTATCCCCCCCCCTCGCCAAAGGCCTGGCGGAACAGTCAGGTCTTACACAAACATCAAAACAACAGGAGGGTGAGGGCCAACCAAGCCTCCTCCGGGAGTGAATTCCACAGCACGTGTGTGTGTGTGTGTCTCTCTAATTCTATTTTGGCTGGTCTTATCACGATTTTATACTTTCTCTGCCAATGGATGTTAATGCAAGTGATAGACCACCACCTTCACACTCAATCCAGAACAAGAAGCTACTGGCCACCTGATCAGGATCGGGTCCGGCCATGGAACAAACATTCACGTGGCTGGGCCACAGGCGGGAAGAACAGGAAGTTGCACAAATGTGTGGCCAGCCCTGCCCCCGTGCTGTGCCCAGAACCCTGTCCAGCAGCCATGGTGGCCTCTGATGGCTGCCATGGTGGCTGGCCATGACAGACCCAATCCAGACCAGGCCATGGCAGGCTATAACAAACATTATAGCCTGCTGTAGCCCGCTCTGGCCCTATCAGGCAGATGGTAGCTCAGGCTGTGACCCCTGAAGTCTCCGGGATCACAGCCTGTGCTAGCCACTAACACAACCGGGAGAAATCCAAGGGAAACATTTGGAAGGGCTCCAACAAATGTGATGGTGGCTTGCTGGCTAAAGTGGGTGGAAGCAGGCTGCCATCATGTTTGCTAACACTTAATATCTGTGCTCATTCCTATTTACCTCATTTGGAATACTTTTCCATTTTGAAGGACATTTTTTTTACTTTGATAACCTCCTTAATTTTACCATTTTGCCATGCAGGCATTTGCTTGGGTCTTTTCCTGTTTTTTAAAAATCTGTGGTATACATTTAATCTGGCATCTAAGACAGTAGTCTCCAACAGTCTTCATGCTTCTTGCAGGCCTTTGACCCTGATGACTTTTCCTTTTAGTTTCCCCTTCCCCTAGCTAACTTCTTCATCTTTGCATAGTTCCCCTTCCTGAAGTTAACCACCCTTGTGGCAGACTTATTTGATAATTTCTCACCTATTAGCATGTTGAATTTAATTACATTGTGAAGTATTACTATTAGGAAGTGACCCAGCAGCACTAAGTCGGAAAGGAAGGGATCAGGGAAGGTTGTGTGTGCGTGTCTGTGTTTGAAACAGAGAGAATGTGGGTGTCCACGTGTGTAATACATGTGTAAATTTTGTCCGTGGTTCTCAGCTGTATGAAGATTCTGGCATGTGGCTCAGAGGGTTGGGATATTTGGCCACCCCTAGAATAGACCATGTTTCCTTCTAAGCAAAAACTAATATGTCGTGCTCATTTTAAGTATCTGAATATTGTCTAAGGTTTATTTCAGTGTTCATCTGGCAAGTTTCCAAATTCTCCTAAAACAGGTTGTGAATAAAGGAGCATCACCAAAGTATCCCAAGAATGCAATCATCACACACCATGGCAGCATGTAATTGTATGCAAAATGTAGCAGTTATAACTCTTGTCTATAATTTATGTCTTGGCCATAAATTGCTTTATCTAGAAGAAAAATTTTGAGCACAGCAATGAAGGGGAAGTGAATGCAAGGGATTCCTTCTAAAACAAATGGATAGCCTCACTTTTTTGATTATGACAAAAGTAAGAGGCATTGGAAACATTACACGATGGATCGGGGGGGGGGGGAAGGGAGACAAAAGAAAGAAAAAAGAGAAAATAGATATAGCCAAAAGCACTAAAAAGGAGACAGCTGATGAATTGCTTTAAAAGCTTGCATCGGACAACTGTCTCTTCCTCTCATGTATTGCATAGAATCTGAGAGTGTTAGGATTGGAAGAAACATTTGAATGGTATTCCTTTCCCTCACTCCCTGACTTTCCCACTAAAGTCAATTGCCATCTTCCAGAGTACGTGGTTTGTGGATCGCTGCCATTATTTATTGACACCAGCTGAAATTATGGTCATTAGAATTTCTTGTAAAATGAAGAGCCTGGGAAGTCTATTAATACAATCCTATCCTTCTCTGAAACAACAATGTAGACTCTTTGTATAATTTTCTTCTTCTGTTATTAAGATCTTTTATTTCACTCCAACAATTCACAGATCACTACACTCTTTTTTCTTTCAGAACAGCTAACTTTAGGAGGTCTCCACCTCTCCTACCCTGCTCTCACAATTCTGCTGGGATAAAAGCTACCATGAAGTACAGCCAAACTGAGCATAAGGGCGTTTTCTCACAACATTTCCCACTGTATGGGAAACCAGCACAGGCTGCATATCATGTCAGTTTCCCATGCTGAGGAAGTGTTGTGGACAAGCTCTCTATGGAGTCTTAGGTTAAGAATTTGAACTGGAATGTTACTCTCCTTCATAAATCAATCTCGGTCTTTAAACCCCGTTTGCAATCATCTGACTAGTTAATTTTAACAGTTCCATTTGTACTTTAGTTAATTAAATCTCTGGAGTTTCATAAGATTTTGTTTGCTATAAGCTCATTAGTTCCTTTATTAGAGAGGAAATAATCAGTTTATGGGGAAAAAATTCTGTCTTTTTTTACAATGTAGTGCAAAGTACATCTGGATGAATCACTGGTACCGCTACCAATTTTAGAGAAGACAACTCTTACTGAACAGTTATATATTATTTATTTATTTGCTTAAATTTCTAGGTGGCCCCCTCCTGCTGCTGCAGCTTGGGGCAGCGTACAACATAATAAAGAAATACAAATATAAAGCAGCATAGATCAAAACAGAATATAAGTAACAATATAAAATTACAAATAAAATACATCACGTCAGAGTTAAAAGATCCTCTCACCACCCTTCTGAACCCCCATCCTTCACCCGTCTCCCTCACCAAAAGCCTGGCGGAACAGCCAGGTCTTACATTGTCTATGGGAAGAGGGAAGGTTCAGGGCCAAGCAGAGCTCCATCAGGAGGGAGTTCCACAGCCTTGGTGCGGCCACTGAGAGTGACGTGATCCTGCAGATAAGTGGGGCCCAGGCCATATAGGACTTTATAGGTCAAAGCCAACACCTTGAATTGGGCCCAGAAAACTATAAGCAGCCAGTGCAGAGACCAGTGCACTGGTGTAATGTGCTCACCAATGCAGAGACCAGTGCACTGGTGTAATGTGCTCACAGTGACCCGTCCCCATAAGGAAGCACACAGCAGCATTCTGCACAAGCTGCAGTTTCCAGACTGTCACCAACGGTAGCCCCATGTAAAGCACATTGCAGTAGTCCAGTTTTGAGGTGATGAAAGCATGGATGATGCTGGCTAGGTTGGAGTCCAAGATATACGGCTGAAGCCGTCGTACCAGATGTAATTAGCGAAATGCTCCCCTTGCCACAGCTGCCACCTGAGCATCCAGGTGGAGCTGTCAGTTGAGGACCACCCCCAGACTCCGAACCTGAGGGACCAGTGGAGTGCAGAGCTCATCAATGATGGGTGCCACCACTACCTTAGCCCATCCCACCAGCATCACCCACGTCTTGTCAGGATTCAGCCTCAAACAGCTTGCCCTCATCCAATCCCGCACAGCCGTCAGACACCGGGTAAGCACTGAGACTGCTGGGCCTGGGTCAGCTGAAAAAGAGAGGTAAAGTTGGGTGCCATCAGCATATTAATGACACTGCACACTGCACACCCTCTGACGACATCACCCAAAGGCTGCATATACACGTTGACCAGGAAAGGGGACAGACTAGAACCTTGCGGGACTCCACACGTGGGGTCCCGGGGAGATTATTAACAGTCACCCAGCACCACACGTTGAGTTCTTCCAGCCAAGAAGGAACAGAACCATTCAAGAACAGTCCTGCCCATCCTGGTTCTGTTCCGCAAGTGGGCCACCAACATCTCATGTTCAACAATGTCAGATGCAGCCAAGAGATCTAACAGGATCAACAGGGTCGACCAACCCAATCCAGATCACAGTAGAGGTTGACCAAGACCACAAGCTCAGTCTCAGTGCCAAAAGCATGGTCATGCATATTCATCAACACAGAAGGCTCAACCTAGTTTCTTGGAAAAAAATAAGGAATTCTGTAACTGAACAGTCTAAGTTGCAGCATGATTAGGGTCTGATCCAGACTTCACTGAATTCTATGCAATTACTGTCTTTAACTGCAGTGGAATTTGGATCAAACCCAACATGTAAAATCTAGATCAAGTATCAGACCTCATTCACACCTTCAGTTCTGCGAAGATGGAGTGTAGAGCAGGGAAATCCTGCTCTGTACTTTCCTGGTAATTGCTGGTAAAGCCACACAGGGAGGCTTTCACACAGGCCAAACCCTGCGCATATTTTGACTCTATGAGAGAATCTGGATGCCAAAACATGCGTGGGGTTTGGCCGGTGCAAAATCCCCCCTGCGTGGCTTTACCAGCAATTACCAGGAAAAGTACAGAGCAGGATTTCCCTACTCTACACTCTTCCGGGTGTGAATGTGGTCTTATAGTAGCTTTACGACAAGCAACACTGAGTGAAGCACAAGCAAATAACTGAACTCCTCTTAGTTAGGGTGCGTTTTCACAAACAGCTCTTCTGGATTGAGGACCCTGGAAAAAACCCTTAACCCACTTTAACAGGGTGGCTGTTTTGCTGTTGCCTGGGATTGCTGGCCTCTGCCCACTTGGGCTTACATTTTGCCCCTCCTCCAGGTATCTCCCTTTCATATTGGGCTAGTTGCCCTGAAGGTGACAGTCTTCGGGTGATGGCTGAAGGGCGTTGCCAAAGGGTGCAGTCTGGTAGAAGGCTATTAGCGGACAGAGGTGGAGGAAGCAGCCTGTCCCTTCCAAGTTGTGAGCTTGCTGTCAAAGCTGGGTGTGTGGAAGTAGAGTCGAGAGGCAAATTGAGGATCCAGCAAGTAAGTTGGTAGTATAACTCCAGCTCTCGCTTCCAAAAGATACTTATTTTCACGACCCTCCCTTCATCGATTTGAATCATGATTCTCCACTCTGGTAAAGTTTGAGGTCAGAGACCTGAAGATGGGAGTTCAGAGAAGCTAGATGCCTTAGGAGGGAGTTCTAGGCCACTTACACAAAGCAAGCTTTCGGATTACTTTATTCACTAGGCTTCCATTCCTCTGAGCGCTCCATCAGTTCTGAGCCCTGTGCTGTCTATACAAAAGGAACGGTTCCTGTCTGAGAATGGATGTCTAACTGGTGGGGACAATCAAATGACTGATCAAGTTTGTTCAGCTGTTAATGAGAATAACTTTTGTGAGCCGTTGAACAGTATTTTAACCACTCTGTTTTTACAATAAAGGTGATTAAAGTGTGGTTAAATGGGGGATCTGTGTCATCAATTAATTTATTTTCTGTTATATTATTATTACACATCAGCAATGCGCCTGGTGCTGAACAGTCATGATTTGAGTCTCTTCCTCTAGGGTAGGGATAGGGAACCTCAGGCCCGGGGGCCAAATGCAGCCCTCAGCAAGTTTTTATGCGGTCCCTTTCCAGTGCCTGGATCTAGCCCCTGGATCCAGTTCCTACTCCTAAGCACTGAAAAACTGAGCTCAGGATAATGGAGCAGAGAGGAGGGCATGCACACAAGGGTGGGGGGCAGATGCATGGCACAGATCCATGATCTGGGCCCTCCTTTTCTTGAATTCACCCATTAAGCACCCCCGCCCCCAACCTCTATGTGGCACTCGGAGCTCGTACTAATTTTCAATGTGGCCTCTGGAAGGGAAAAGGTTCCCCACCCCTGGGCTAGGGGATTACAATCTAGAATTAACAAGGGGAAGAAGGCAAGGGAAGGGACACATAGGTAGGGACAGGGATGCATTCAAGACACTGAGAAGTGTCAGAGACCTCTCTGCTGCCTTCAATACTGTTGACCACTCACTCTTGCTGGACTCACTTCGCTCCCTTGGCTTCCATGATGACTCTGTCCTCGACTGGTTCTCCTCCTACCTCTCTGACCGAGTGGTGTCTCTTGCCAACTCTACCTCCTCCTCCTTTACCCTCTCGGTTAGTGTTCCCCAAGGCTCTGTTCTTGGCTCTCTCCTCTTCTTTATCTACACCCTCTTCTTTATCTACACCTAGGCAAACTCATTGCCTCCCATGCCTTCCAATATTACCTCTACGCTGATGACACTCAGCTCTATCTCTCTATTCCCTTTCTCTCTCCATCTGTTCAAGTTTGCCTCACCAACTGTCTCTCTGATATCTTTACCTGGATGTCTCAACATCAACTCAAACTCAACATGGCTAAAACTGAACTCCTTATCTTCCCCCCCACAATCTTTCCTCTTCCTCCTCCCTGTCGATCCTTATCGATGGGGTCACCATCCTTCCTGTCTCCCAAGCCCGTAGCTTAGGCTTCATCTTTGACTCATCCCTTTCTTTTAAACCCTACATTGACTCTGTTGACAAATCCTGTTGCTTCTCCCGCCATAAGATTGCTAAGATTCACCCTTTTCTCTCTGTCTCCTCTGCCAAAACCCTTCTTCACGCCCTGGTCATCTCTCGCCTCAATTACTGTAACCTCCTTTTACTGGCGTCCCCAGCTTTCCCCTTTCTCCCCTTGTCTCCGTCCAAATTTCTGCTGCCAGGGTCATCCACCTCGCTCATCACTTCGACCACGTGCAGCCCCTCCCCTCCTCTCTCCACTGGCTCCCCCTTCCTGAATAAATCCTTCACAAGTTCCTAGTCTTCACCTATAAAGCTCTTCACAACCTTGCTCCCCCTATCTCTCTGTGCTAATTTCCCTCCATACCCCAGTCCATGACCTCCATTCCTTCTCTGTCCTCTCTCATATCCTCCCGCGCCTCCCCTGCTCCCCTAACCACCTTTGTCCCTTCTCCCTAGCTGCCCCCCACATCTGGAACTCCCTCCCTAACCACATCCGCCTCACCCCCTCCCTTCATACCTTCAGATCCCTCCTCAAGACCCACCTCTTCCACTCTGCTCTGCCTGACTCCTCACTCCCCTCTCCTAACTCCTGCTGATACCTACCATCCAGTACAATCTGTTACCAAGGTCTGTGTAGTCATCCTCACCACATGGACCAGCCAGCCATCATTCTCGATGTAACCAAGTCAAGCACATGCACCTGAGACCTCGAATCTTCGTGAATGTTACGCTCCTTGTCTCTCCCTCTGTTCCCCTTCCTCCGTCTCTCAGATTGTAAGCCCTAGGGCAGGGACCATGTCTATTCCATTACTTTGTAAAGTGCCAGGTACATTGCTGGTGCTATGTAAATGCTTGCTAATAATAAGAATAATAAAGTTGCAGGTGAACGTGCTTAGCTTAGTTACAAGGGAGGAGGGGATTCTGAATGAGGAGAATGAATACCTGCATTTATGGGTACCATTTCAGGTATCTGAATCGGTACCTGAATACCATTTGAGTACGATTGATTTTTTTAAATTATAATATTGTGGGAACTAGCTTTCGCCATGTCCCACGGTAAGAAAAGAATAAAATTTTAAAAACAAAAGATCCTCTACAAAGGAATACACAATACATGATACATATAGCTCCAGAAATATACAATGAGCCAAAAACACCCGTACATTAAGGGACATAGGGTGAGGCAGAATGTTATCATGGGCTATATAGCCTAATCTGAAAAGCGGGTATAATTCATAAATTATGCTTTCAGGACTCGTAGACCATCGGGAGCTATAGCTTTAACAATTACCGTATATATAGGAGGGGTACGTTCCTCGCATATACCATTTGAGTACTTGAAATACCAACAACCGGTATACCAAAATCCCAAATTTTCCCCCAAAATCCCAAATTTCAGGACAAAAGTCAGGATTTCAGAATACCAGTTGTCAATATTTCAGCATTTTGGGTACCCAATTGAAAACTAGTTTGGGTACCAAAAAGTATCCAAAATATTTGGTTGGTTTGATTGAGGAGTTGGGGAAGGTCTGAATAGAAGAGGTGGAGTTTACGGAGGAAGCAAAGTGAATGTGTTCAGGAAGGGAGTTCCAGAGTTAGGGGGCAGCATGGGAGAAGGGGCCAAAAAGGACAAGACAAGGAGTTTGTGCTGGACACAAAAGAGGAGAGGACACCAGTGGTGGGAACAGGGGAGGAGCTGAATATGACAGAAGTGGCAGGAGAGATGGAGTATTGGTGAGAGGGTCTAGGGGGTTGCATTAGTCAAATGACAGATGACTAGAGCATGGACAAGAGTCCTATCAGTGGAGCAGAAATAAAGGGTCAAATTTTAGCAATGTTATGTAGAAAGCAGCAGTGTCAGATGGTGGTGGGAGCTCCTGTGGTCCCTTGGGTTTACTAGAGAGGTGGTGGTTAGACTGTGTAAGGGTAGCCATGCAAGTTCTGGCAGCCAAGAATGAGTGCTGCAGGTTGCATGGCAAAGTCCACCCACCCACACAATGTGTGGGCAGGCCTGCTGGGCTCCACTTCCTTGCCCAAACATAGTCTTGTCACCCACACCCTGATAAGCCATGGGGACCCCAAGAGCTCCCCCTGCTGCCAGACACCACTCCCTACAGGGTCCTGGGATCCCGGACACCACTGCTGGTACTGTTCTTAATGGGCTCCCACTCCCCTTCAACAGAAGCTGAAGAAAGTCCCAGAAGCTGTGGGAACTCCCGGGGGGCCTTGAGGAGTGATGTCCATCAGTGTCAGGCTCATGGGATGCTGCCACCTACTGAAGAACCAGGACCCAGTTGGGCAGGCACTTCCTGCAAGGTTGGGGCAGCTCCATTCCACCCCAGGCCTCATGACTGCTAGACCAGCACAGATTGTATCTAAAAAAAGTCAACGTAGTTAATGGATAAGGCAGGCAAGAAGCACCCATTGAGTGACCCTAGCTTTATGCCGAGGGCTGTCAGGCCTGGCTACATTTCCACCCCACCCCACCCTTCCTTCCAGCTCCAGATGAACTAGGCGGCTGCTTGCTGCCCTGGAAAATTCAAACCACAGCACCACGTGGGGGGCCGTCACCACCAGACTGCAATACAGCAGTGAAAGTCAAGGCTTCCTAAGGTGGCCGCCCACCCACGGAGAGTAGAGAGCGGTGGGAGTGGGTGGACCGCCAGAAGCAGCCCCGCAGCCAGCTTCACTTCAGCCTCTGCCGCCCCAGCCACGGCTGAGCCGCTGGGCAGCCCACACAAGTAGATGATGGGGGAAGCGGGAGGGGGACCACCCCCAGCAAGCCCTTCCTCCCTTGGAGGAGAGGGAGCGCTTGCTGGGGGAGGGTCCTGCTGCCACTGTGCACAGTGGGGCGGGGGTTGG
>QEPC01007516.1:342251-355520 GCA_003113815.1 Sphenodon punctatus
GCACTCCTCACCACAGCCTCCACCTGGAGATCCAGGCAGAGCTGCGCATTGAGGAGCACCCCTAGACTCCGTACCTGGGAGGTCAAGGGAGGACAGACCCTGTCAATGATGGGGGCTGCCAAGTTCCATAGCCTTACCCACTAACATCACCTCTGTCTTGTCAGGATTCAGCTGCAGTCAATTAGCCCTCATCCAATCCCTCACAGCCACCAAGACTGCCAGACCTGGGTCTGTTGAAAAAGAGAGGTACAGGTGGGTGTCATCAGCATATTGATGACACCGTATGCTGAAACCCCTAATCACCTCGCCAAGCGACTGCATATACACGTTGAACAGGAGAGGGGACAAAACAGAACCCTGCAGAACGTCATACGAGAGGTCTCGGTATGATGAAAAATAATCCCCAAGAACCACCCGCTGGGTTCTTCTGGTCAGGAATAAGCAGAACCATTCAAGAACAGTCCTGTCCACTCCTACACAGTCCCACAGGCACGTCACCAACATCTCATGATCAACCATATCAAATGCAGCCGACGGATCTAACAAGATCAGCAGGGTCGAGCGACCCCAATTCATATCTTGGCGTAGATCATCTACCAAAGCTACAAGTGCAGTCTCGGTGCCATAACCCGGACCGAAGATGGACTGAGAGGGATCAAGAAAACCGATGCAATCAAGATGCCCCTGCAGCTGCTGAGCCACTACCCGTTCAATAACCTTTCCTAACCTTTCCTAAAAAGGGAAGGTTAGAGAAAGGCCGATAGCTGGCAGGGGAGCCAGTGTCAAGCGATAGTTTCTTGAGCAGAGGTGGCACCACTGCCACCTTGAGACAGCCCGGCACGCTGCCCTTCTGCAGGGAGGCGTTTACCATCCTAGCTAGCAATGGCCCCACTGTTTCCCAGCAGATCTTAACCAGCCAGGATGGGCAAGGATCTAATTCAAAAGAAGTGTCCCTGACTGCTCCAAGAACATCTACCGCATCGGCGGGAGTCACTGACTGAAACTGATCCCAGAAAACTGGACATGACGGAGCTTCCATAACCTCTGGTTCCCCATGTGTAATAAATGCTGCATTGAAATCATGGTGAATATGAGTGATTTTGTCCACAAAATAATCCACAAAAATGTCAAAGCAGGCAGTAGATTACTTCAATCCAAGGTTGAGGGAGGCCAGACTAACCAGGCCCCACACTACCTGGAACAGATCCACTGGATGGGATTTTGTGGACGCTATTAGGGCAGCAAAGAACTCCCTCTTTGCTGTCCGCATAGCTATGGCATAGGCTCATAAACTGGCTCTATGCCACAATCTATTGGCTTCAGCATGCGAACAGCGCCACCATCGCTCCAACCGCAGCCCATCTCGCTTCAGCAACCGCAGCTCCTCAGAAAACCAAGGTGGTCTGCAGAGCTGCCGCCTGGGCAGCGGACATCTAGGAGCCGTCTAATCAATGGCCTCTGTCAGCAAGGTGTTCTACAGCACAACAAGGTCATCAATGAGCTGGTCCTCAAGGTCAGAGGGTATTTTCCCCAGAGCATTCTAGTTCCATCATCCTCCGGGATGCAGGGCCCAGACCATTATGGACTTTATAAGTCAAAACCAACACTTTGAATTGAGCCCGGTACACTATAGGCAGCCAGTGCAGAGAGCGAAGCACTGGTGTAATGTACTCCTGGTGACCCGTTCCTGTCAGGAGATGGGCCACTGCATTCTGAACCAGCTGCGGTCTCCGGACCATCACCAAAGGTAGCCCTGTGTAGAGTGCATTGCAATAGTCCAGGGTTGAGGTGATGAAGGCATGGATGATGGTGGTCAGGTCGGAGACATACGGCCAAAGCCATCGCAAGATGTAACTGGTGAAATGCTCCTCTTGTCACGGCTTCCACCTGGACATCCAGGCGGAGCCGTGAATCAAGGAGCATCCCCAGACTACGGACCTGAGGAGCCAACAGAGGCAGACCCCATCAAGGATGGGTGCCACCACTTCCTTGGCCCTACCCACTAGCATCACCTCCATCTTGTCAGGATTCAGCTTTAGATGATTCACCCTCATCCAGTCCCCTACAGCCTCCAAACACCGGGTAAGCACCTAGACTGCCGGGTCTGGGTCAGTTGAAAAAGACAGGTAAAGTTGGGTGTCGTCAGCATACTGATGGCACCACACACCAAACCCTCAAATGACTTTGCCCTATGGCTGCATATACATGCTGAACAGGAGAGGGGACAAATAGAACCTTGTGGGACTCCACATGTGATGTCCTGGGGAGAAGATGAACAACCCCCAGCACCACAAGCTGTGTTCTGCCAGCCAGGAAAGAGCTGAACCATTCAAGAACAGTTCCGCCCACCCCAGCTTGGTCCCACAAGCGAGTCACCAACATCTCATGATCAACAGTATCCAACACAGTCGAAAGTTCTAACGACCCTGGTCCAACTCACCGGGAAGGTCATCAACCAAGGCCACAAGTGCAATCTCAGTGCCAAAACCCAGATGAAAGCCGGACTGCAAAGGATTCAGAAAACTGACACGGTCCAGATGCCCCTGAAGCTGCCGAGCCACGACTCATTCCATAACCTTCCCTAAAAAGGGAAGGTTAGAGACAGGCTGATAGCTGGCAGTGGCCAGGGAGTCAATGTCCAATTATGGTTTTTTAAGCATACCACCGACCTGCGGTGTCAGCGATTAGGGAGCGGATGCCTAGGAGCCGTTTGGTCAATGGCCGAAAAAGTCACGAGTTCATCGAGCGAACGGACATTGAGATTGGAGGGTAACTCCCCTAGAGCATTCCTGAACGCCTCAGGTCTCTGGGGGCGAACCAACCGAACTGGTCCTGCACCTTTCCGGGGGTAGACGTGCACCAGGAGACAGGTCTGAAGGAGGTAATGATCCTCCTATATAACTCCCCCTTTCCCTGTGCTGGCAGAAAATGGCTGCTGGAGGACTGATCCATTAATTCAGTTGCATTTTTCTGTTCCCACATGCAGAATTTGGCACATTTTTAAATATGCATATTTTTCTTGCTCTTCCCATGTTCTAGATTTTCAGGTGTTAAAACCCCAATCCTTGTAATGAGAGGATTTGGAGAACCGGTCACATGCATCTTCAAAAAGTGTGTTTAGCCCTAAAGATGCAAATCAGAGCATTCCAACATCCACCAAACGTGAGGAAATAACAAATGCACAGAAAGAAGTACGTATAGTATGAAGTAGGGGTGGGACACTGGGGAGAATACCGGATACTGGATGTACTGGTATCGGATTTCCCTGGTACCAGATTTACCAGTATCGGCATACCGGATTTTTAACATTGGCTGCAGTACCGAATTTTTTACATTGCGGCTATTGACTTCAATGGCCACAATGTAAAAAATCCGGTACTGCGTCCAATGTTAAAAATCTGGTAGGCCAGTACAGGTAAATATTGGGTTTATCGGATTAAGCCGATACACCCAAATACCGGCAATATCGGATCTTGGGAGAACCAGAATTCCCACCCCCTGGTATGAAGGTGTACTCAGAATGGGGCCAGAATTGTCAGTTCTAAACGAGCAGGAACTCTCAATCATTATTCTTCACAAATCGCCAACAAACTACAAAAAAGGCTTTGTATGTGTGTGTAAAATGTCCTATTTTTCCAGTAGTTGCAGGTGGAGTTCCTTCCTGTCTTTACCATATATATCCTTTGGACCACATTAAAGCATGTGGAATGAGCACATGGGAGAGACTAAGTGGTATGAAGTAACCAGAGAAGAGAATGTCTCTTTAGTTTCCACAGCCATGGAATTTAGATAGTTTTGTCATTAAATTTGTAACTTATGAACTTAGCTTGCTATATTATGCACAAACACTTTCAGTTAATGAACAACATAGGATCCAAAGCCTTTACTGAAACACTGTAGCAGCTATTATTCAAGGTCTGATATCATCCAATTTCCTGCAAGAGCATGTGTGCTTTGGAACATTGTATTCCAGATGCCCACAGTTAATCAAAGCCATTTTGACATAGGTTGAAACAGACATGTGGGCAGTGTGGCAACTCCCTGGCCCAGGGTGGGGAACAGTGGCCGCCACTCTTCGGGTCAGGAAGGGACACCAAACAAATGTGCCTGCAGCCAGAAAGTCATCGCGCTGCCTGCATGCCCCACGCCTCACTTCCGGTGACCATGGCGACCCCCCACCCGGCGACAGGGATGACGGGGCTGAACAGATGCGTTGGCGCGCTGTGGCCTATGCTGGCAGTCCTTGGCCCGGAATAAGCACCTGGACTCATCCAGAGTACTCAATCCAGGCCAACCGCCTACCTGCCTTATGGCAGCAGCAGCAGGCCAGTGGGGAAACAGAAGTGCGGTGAGTCCTGGGCCATAGCAGGCCATTGTCATGTCTGTTTTCACCCATAGTGAATGTGGTTCAGATCCTGCCCCACGTTGTGGTTGCTCTGCTGTGTTGCTGTCCCAAAGTACTCCCAAACCCAGTAGAATGGAGAAATGTAGAGAATTGTCCAGTGGCACCAATGAGTCCAATGCTACTTTGAGAAGCCATGTAGACAGAGCTGACTGGAACACAGAGGAAGTAGTCATGGATACTGTATGCCCAACCATCATTTGTAAAGGATCAACCTGGCATTCAGCTGGCCTTAGATCAGTGAAGGGCACAGGTGCGTTTTATGCCATGTTTGAACTGCCCCACTCTGGAGCTAAACTGTGTGGTGGTTCTCAGACAGAGGTAGGAATCTAACCCATCATTGTAAGTAATGATAACTTTGATTAACCTACCAGAACGCATTTCACTATCTCCCAAAACTACTGTAACATGATAGCAGGGCGATGGATTTATATCCGGGATCCATGTTCACTGTGTTTTTCCCATTGATGCTAATGATGAAAACATAGTAGCAGCTATTATTTATCTATATTTTATCTCTTTCTCTCTCTATTTATATATATGGCCCTTTTCACACAGACACTCTAACACTGATAAAATGGGTGTTACATTTTATTCTACATGTTGCAGGGCTGCGGGTGTGCTCTATGGGTGCCCTGCAACATGTATAATAAATGTAATGCCCATTTGATCAGTGTTAGAGTGTCTGTGTGAAAAGGGCCTGTATTGCTCTGATTTGAGAGAGAGAGAGAGATTTGGAAAGCAATTGAACAGCACAACTCTCAAGGAAGCTCTGGATCCCAGGAGGATGCAGTCAATCAATAATTTAATAATAATTTTTGTAGCTGTAGATTGATAAACATTATATATATAGCTATAGATATAGATATATATAAAATCAAGGATAAATATTTAATATATAATTTATCTATATTAATATTAATATAAATAAATATATATTAATAGTTCATTATATATATATTTCATTTTATATATATAACTTTAAACTTGTTCTATGTTATCCTTCAAGAATTTGCCATATTAACCTTTTCTTCAGTTTGCTGCTACATTCTTAATAATGAAGAAATTTGCTGGTTTTAAGTCATTGAAAAAGTATTCCTTACAGTTGACTTTTACAATCACAGGCCCATTTTTAACCACAGTCATGGACTTAGTGGTGTCTGTTCCATATGGCAAATGTTCCAGGTGGTTTTAAGTGCAAAGGAAAGAAATTTCAGCTCTACAATGCACAGCCTGTCATCCCTCAATTTAATATCTTTTTTTTAATGGATTTAGAAGCTTTATTTTCTCAGTTTTAAAACTTCCATAAACTTTATATTACCGTACTTATTTAAATTCTATCCTCTTTGGAGCAAAGGACTTGCAATTTTAGGATTTTTATGCAGTCTTCACAATGATATGTTAAACCACTCATTGCGATGCTTTGGTAGGCACAACTTTCATTCAAAAGAATGAAAGAGAGATTCACAACCTATTGAAATTGCAAAGAAAGCCTCCAAAATGTGACTCATGGGGAACCAATAAAACAATGCCTGCTTGAATTCTCTGAGAGTCTGAAGCAATAGCCCTGATGTGTGACTTGCCCCGTTCCTTTTACAAGTGTAATGATTCTGGTTGAAATCTCACTATTGTTAACAATTCCACACACAAAGAATATTAGAAACAAAAAGAACGTTGCCGAATATGGCAATTACACAATCTGCTTTGTCCTGATTAGGGTTCTCATCTTCCCCGAAGCCTTGTCCCCCAAAAGGGTGAAGATATGCCAAAAGGGGGTGGGGGAAATGGACTGTCTCATTTCTTTCCAACATGGCCACACAGACCCCTCCAGAACATTAACACACTGTGATGCTCTGCAGGGTAGTAACTTCAAAACATAGCAATCCTCCCAGTTCCATATGGCTATGCCAATAGAATGTGTGAAAGGGAGCTACTGCCTGCCATGGATCAGCTGCAGTTGTCCTCAGAAAACAGCAGTCTCTTTTAGTCTGCTGCCAGCGACCCCAGTTCCAGGGCTGTTGCTGATGGATTAGGTGGGGGTCTCTGCTGTCAACAGTCCCAGTCACTCCCCAGCCAGGACTACTATAAGCAGACTGCAGAAGGCAGTCAGTCCATATTTAAAAATTGATACTGCAGTCGAGGAACAGCTGCCCCCTCCTAGTTCAATGGCAGTATCTCCGGCCTCTTCCTCCCTGTGGCTGTGGTGGAGGACCTGGTGTTTTCTGCCTGCAACAGCTGTGGTCCAGGAGAGCCCATGACTATAGTAGGCAAAGCAGTGGGTGCTGCCACACATGTTGTCTTCCATGCCTTTGCTATGGCCATGGAGAATGTGTAAGAAAGCCTTTAAGGTCAGAGTAGGTCTTTAAGTACAAAGCAGTTGGGTCTGCTGGTAAGGCTCTTTCCCTCAAAGTGGGGTTCACCTTCCGGAATCTGGGAAATGTCACTACAGGGACATTACGGGATAACCTTATAATATTTTCTGTCTTGTACTGACTTTAAAACTGGAATGACCTTGCTAGATGTGTCTGTTTAATCAGGAAGTAATTGCTCTTTTTGACTTAGGTTTACTTCCCCTCCATCATCATGCTCACTGGTATTTATTTGGCTTAACTGATGTAATCTACCTTACTTTTGGTAAACAGCAAGTTGGAATGAGTGGGGAAGAAAACATAATGAAATTCCAGTCTTTTTCTAAGAGACAAAGAACGTTTTCATGGCAGCACAGTCCTCCCACAACTTGGTTCAGGTCATTAAAAGTGAACAGTACAGGTGGGCAGCACTTGTTGAAAAGAATCTATTGGAACCAGATCACTTTTTGTTTGGTTAAAACAACTGGCATTAATAAAACAAAGACAGGTGGATTTGTGTTTCTATGATTCCTGTTTAGTGTTTACAGTGCAGAACAACAATCAACAGAGCACAGACGTGAAATAACAAGCATGGTTTTTGAGAGGGAAGTTTATATTTTCTAGTTCAGCTTTCTGCTTTCCCATTTTGAAATCTACAATTACCTTTGTTTCTTCTGCACAATTTTGACTAATTTCTCTTGGCTACATAATCTGTTTTAAAAATAAAGAGATTTCATTGCTTCCTTAAATGGTTTCTTGATCATAATCGTGATCCAGCTCCCACTGAAGTCAATGGCTAAACTCCCACTGACTTGTATGGAGCTGGATCGCGCTCTAAATGTTTTATGTCTGAAACCCAATCAAGCAGAATTCAGTACCTAGATGTTGATCAAATATAGTAGGTGGAACCTCCCACTAGCACATTCTCACTGGAAATATAAAACTCTGGCTAAATCATTATCTTGCACACCATCTGTGATGTATGAAGGAAAAGAAATACCGAAAGGAGTAACCAGTGCTTCAGGTGCTGACTTATTGCTAGGGAGAATATTCCTCCCCTTTCTGTTCAGGCACAGTATAATAAAGGTCTCAATAAGCACAACTTTCACATCATATCTTCAGGAGTGGGTTAATAGTACTCCTAGGTAAATTACCTTTAATCTGGCTGCTTATACCCAGGGGTGAATGACACCCACTCCAGTGTATATAGGAGTAGCTCCATGAATTGTTAGTGTGTACTAATATTTAACCCAGGTAATATTTTCTGTTGCCACCCATATTCCATAGCAGACAGTGGGAGTAATTTATACCCCAGACAGAAGCAGCAATGTCACCCCTGGGTAAGTGTTTCTTGTGAATGTGAAGAACATGATCCTCCAGCTGTTTAGTGCCAGCGCTAGCAGTTAGGCTGGTATTACTCCCATTTATGTCAATGAACTTGTATATGTGCTAAGAACTAGTACCAGTGCAAAACAGCTGCAAAATCACACCGGCAGGTTTTAACCTATCAACTCTGGGTGAAGCCCCAGGTTCTCTTAGTTATACAGGAGTAGGGCTGACTGTAATGGATTTGGATTAATCTGTAACTGCTTGTAACGGGCAGTTGAAGATTAATCTGTATGTTAATAATACATTATAATTTTATGTTAATAAAATCAGGTAGAAACCGGCATGTTATGGTTTGTTTTAAAATTTATTAAAAAATTTTAAAACTGCACATGCGCGAAATGGCTGCTAGACCATTTGGCCTTTTCCAAATTGTGGCGGCAGCGTCACTGCCATTTTGGAAAAGGGCAGCCATTTTTCACATGCGCAGTGGCCATTTTGCACATGCGCAGACCTGCTGCCCTTTTTCAAAATGGCGGTGACACTGCTGCTGCTATTTTGGAAAAAGCTGCGCATGTGCAGAACTGCACATGTGAACTTTATTATTAATTATTATTATTATTATTATTTATTGTTTAATTAAATCCAGAATTAAAGATTGGGATTTGTAATATGGATCTGTAATTCCTTACGAATGCCCATCCCTAAAGTGCCTGGAAAACCCAAAGAGATTGCGGCTTCAGGAAGTGGCAAGGTCATGTCAGAAATGGGCAGGAGACTCCCTTTGCTCAGCACCCCCACTGGAGCATTGTGCAATGTTCCAAAGTAGTGTGTTGCAGTGTTGCAAGCGGGTTTCCCCGGAAGGCCTAGAAAGCACTGAAGCCACCAGCCAGCACTGAAGCCGCCGTACCGCCATGCTGTCGCTGCCGTCGCCACCCGGAGCGCCAGAGGTAGGCGATCCCTGAGATGGGAGGTGTGTTAAACCACCCCCCACCCCAGGGATCACCCTAGTACCTGCTGGTGCAGGGTCCAAGTCGCCAGCGGCGGCCCGGAGCCCATACTAGTAGGGACTTAGGGTAAAAAAAAAAAAAATTTAAATCCAGGCTGGGTGGGGGTTGCCTCCCCTTCCACCCGCACAGCCTGGGAGGGGGAGGGGGGAGGTATTGGTTTTCTTCCCCATTGATTTCAATGGGGACAGTTCCCCATTGAAATCAATGGAATAAATCCAGTACTGGTAAACCGTTTTAAATCCAGTATACCAGTTTTTTGTAAACTGGCAACCGGTAAAACCGGTAACTGTTTTTTTGCCAGATGTCCCACCCCTAGTTTTTACGCATGTGCACTGTAGCAGGGAGCAGTCCTGTGTGGCTACTGCCCCTTTAAGGGGGTGGGGGCTGAGGGCACCAGCCAGTGGGCTGTGCACATGTGCATGGGTCTGGGAGAAGCCAGTCCATTCCAAGGAACCAGCCTGTGAGAAAAACAGGCTTGGCTGTAAGGTGTCAGAGTAGGCAGGACACTGGCCCTTTAAGAGCAGTAGTGCTGTGTTGTGGGCCACGCCCACTCTGGCTACAAAAGGGCTGGAAAGTCTCAGCCAGAGCCTGGGGCTTTGAGGCCTGGCTAGATGGACTTTGGGGGTTGGTGTTGTGTTGCTCCTGAGCCTGTGAGAGACTGACCTGGGCCTGCAGGGTGGAGGCGACTGAGCTGGCAACCCGATGGATTGTGGACACTGTGTCCAATAAAGACTATGGACTAATACCCTTTGGACTTTGCCTGTGTTGGGTTCTACAGGAGGGTACTAGGGATGTGCGAACGCGGTTTGGGGGTTCAGCATTCGGCCCGAACTCAGAGTATTTGGCCCGTTCGCGAACACCCCAAACCCAAACTGCTCCCCACCTGAACCAGTTTGGGCGGGGGGAACCCTGTTTTCCCTCCCCCCTCCAGGCTTTGTGGGTGGAAGGGGTGCCGGGGTTCACCTCCCCCCCACCCTACGCAGCCTGGAATTTAATTTTTTTGTTTAAAACCCCACCCCAGGGATCGACCTACCTGGTGGTGCCAGGACTCTGGCCCCGGGTCCACTGGCGGCCCTGGGTCTGGCGGCAGCGGTGGTGGGTCCAGTAGTGGCGGTACTCTGGAGTGCCACTGCCGCCAGGCCCAAAGCCGGAGCCTGACCTACCTGGTGGTGCTGGGGCTCCGGCCCCGGGTCCGGCGGTGGGTCTGGACACTTGACCCAGAAGGTCTAGTAGAGGCCTGAAGCACTCCGGAGTACCGCCAATGCCGGACCCGCTGCCGCTGCCGCTGCCACAGTCAGACCCAAGGCTGGAGCCCCGGCACCAGCAGGTAGGTCGATCCCTGGGGTGGGGGTTTAAGGAAGGTAACCCCTTCCTTAGAGGGAGATTCACCCAAGGCTGAAGATGCTAGGCAGCGGGGTGAACTAGAGACACCCCAGCACCCCATGTGGTCCTGGGAAGACCCCCTGCTACATGCATGCACGGGGGTTGGTTACGCATAGTTTATGTGGGCCATGGGATCGGTCCCATTGTGGATAGCTCCTTGAAGACATCAGTTCAGTGTGTGGCAGCAGTAAAAAAGGCAAACTGAACGCTAGGCATTATTGTGAAAGAAATAGAAAATAAAAGGGAAAGTATCAATATTGGGGGTTGGTCCTCAGGAGCACATTACATCAGTGCTCTAGAGTCCTCACTGGCTGCTAGTAGTTGAAACTAGTTTCAAATGGAACTTAGAGGATAAAGCCATAAATGCCTACTAGTTGGAGCTTAAACTCCTGGCTACCTGTAGCTGACAGTGATAGGTCACAGCTCCAAGACCAGTACATGTTCTCTTGAGCTAGTCGCCACTGTCAGATACAGGATACTGAGCTAAACGAACCACTGGTCTGACCTGGTCTGGCACTTTTTATGTTCCTATATGTTCTTATGACCTCTTTAGGTGAGCATACACTCCATTCTTCTTTGGATTCTACCTCCTCTCAAGGGGGTGCGTTCTGAAGCTTTGAAGAGCTGTTTTTGCCACTGTTCTCCACCTTCTTTGCTATTTAGGCTAAATGTGAGTTTCTGGGGTTTGGTTCAGCACGTGGATAGATTTGGTGGAATATCTTTGTACTGTTATATAGAGATTTGCATGCTGAACTGCTCATGAAGCATGCTAACATATTGTCCTCCTAGCAACAGACAGGTCACCATCAATTCAGTTTTAATTGTGGAGATGCTTATCTTAATTGCTTGACTGCTATCAAGCATTCCAGGAACACCCAAGCAGGACACACCTGGTGTGTTTCTGAACACAGAAATTCCACCCTAGTATTCCATTGACATCAACAGGATGTTGTCAATATGAGGAGAACAACAGGTGCACTGGATTATCATTAATGATGGTTTTAAAATCACATTACCCTTGTGCTTAAAATAAACATCACGGTCTCCTGTCTCCCCTCCTTTCTTATTCCAAGTAGCATTGGTTTTATAGTACTAACACAGTAAGGTACAACTCAGCACATTTGCTCATGTGAAAGTTTCATTGTAATCAATGAGACGAGCTCATGCACAAGTGTTTTTAGGATTGGCGCCATAGTTTTCAGTGAGCACCTAGAATCATCTCAGCTAAGCCCCAGGCATTCTTCACAAACTGACAGATAAGCCAAGGATCCAAGAGGGTCTTCTATTTAGTGTGAATGAGAAATAACTGTGACTAAAGGATGTTTTTAGGCAAGCGCCTCCCCACCCATCGTCCATCCATCATGCATATTTCAGGGCTGCTTAAGACGCCAACGTGGACCTGAAACATGCATGATGGGTGGGTGATGGGTGGGTAACGGGTGATGAGGTGCTTGTCTAAAGACACCCTATGTTTTCTCCGTGGAAGGAGCACATATAGTCATGGTGTTTTGTTTTTTCCCTTTCATACCACCATTAGCTGTGACTTAGCGGGACAGCACCCATGGCAGTAACCAGTTCTTCCTTCAGTGAAACCAGTCCCATTTAGACTGGCTTGGCCTGAATCTGCCTGGATACACAATACAGCTGCCTGGAAAATTTCAAAATATTCAAAGATTTTGACCTAACAAAACAGAAAAACAACAATTCCTTGTGACCAATAACATTAAAAATTGCTGAAAGGTATCAAGTACAAAGATGGACCTTTTAATGCTCTCTAGTGTATATTAGTTCATAAACAAAAACATATAGGAAAGGCATACTCAGCTTAGTGGCATCAGAAAAATTCCCACCCTTGCTGCCTGTGCTCCTGGGACTGATGAGTTGCTGAGGAGTATGCTGAACTTGCTCCTCCCACCACACCCTCTGAGATTTCTCCCACGCTCCATAAATCAGAAATGTTTGTCATTTCCTGCATAACACCACCTTTCACTACCAACCAAGCTACTGTGACGATTTTAAACATAGGCCATTTTTACACAGTCCCCCACCCCCCGGTGTTCCGGCGGGTGTTGGGGGGTGTCCATGTAAATGGTCGGAGATGGGTGGGGGGATGAGTGTGTGTCAGGTGTGCACCTGTGAAAACACCATGGGTGGTGGGTGTTTGTGCGTGTGCATTCCCAATGCACACCCACCTACACCCTTCACCCATCCATCTCCACCCATGGGGCCCTCTTACTGGAGAAGGCCCTGTGGATAGAGATGGGTGAAGGTGTGTGTGTAGCAGGGCTGTGCCACAAAATGGCACCTGCCATGTGGTTCCCCTAAAATGGCCACCAGACAGGAAGTTAAAGTGTTTGGGGCATGGCTTGAAGTATATCAAGAGAAGAGGAACAGGAAGAGAGTCAGTCTGCTCTGGACTGTGAAAGAGAGAACATCTCTGCAGTGTGTTCCTGACTGTTGGCGAGAATACAGCTCCTGGAGAGGCTGGCTGACCTGGGTGCTGGGAGAGGAGGAAGTCTGGACCTGAAGAGAGAGTATCTGCGTGAGTTAGCCATGGACTCTGGTTGGACTAGGCTCTAATGTATATATTGTAAACTGGCCAGAGGCTTAGTGCCTGGTGTATGGACTGTTTACTGAATAAACTGTGTTGATGTGGAGCCTTTTGAGTGATATTGTACTTGTGGCCTGATCCTGACAACACTTACCCCATGGTTAAGTGGGGACCCTGCTATAGCGTGCCCATGTAACTGGACATACACCCATTCCTCCACCCACTGTGGCAAACACGCCCCCCCCCCCC
>QEPC01007516.1:371794-384350 GCA_003113815.1 Sphenodon punctatus
ACTCCCACCCCGGGCCCAGACCCCGCCTTTCCTAAGGCTGGCCCTGCCTAGTGTAAGTCTCCTGAGTTCAATAAACTTTCCTAGGGATAAATTTGGTGTCTTTATCTCCACAATTTGGAAGCACAACCATCCAACGGATAATAATAATAATAATAAAAATAAATAAATAATATAATCTTTATTTTTATATAGTGCCCTTCTGCCATGGCACTTGGAGCGCTTTATATATAACTAATAAACACAACTTTTTGGGGTTTTTTTAATCCTCACAACAACCCTGTGAGGTAGGTCAGGCTGAGAGAATATTATGACTAGCCCAGTGAGTTTCTGGCTAAGGCAAGACTTGAACCAGGCCACACCCCATACCTCTTGGTCCAAGTACTGTGCACCTAACCATTACATAGGAAAAGGTGAGGATGAGGGAGGAATATTGATTCCAAGCAAACTATTGATTATTTAGTTTCATTGTATACAGTTATTCCCTCTCTAAATTTAAAGCTAAACTAATTTGTACTGACATCTGGAGTTTGTACCAGACTAGATGACTATATTGGTGGCTAACAGCACAATCCTCTGAGTGGACAGCTTCAGCATTAGTAGTAAGAGTATATTTGTGGCAATATTTCACCCTGTATTTACTGTTTGGCCTATGGCCATTAATAAATACTACTACTGGTACTAAATGCAGGCATGAGTTTATTAAATTCCTTGGAATTTGCAGGTATACTACATGCTGGTGCTATCTGCTAAGGGAATTACACTCCAAAACATCAGCTTAGGCAAAGCCATTTCTCTATTAGGAAGAGTACAGAACCAACCATATTCTTGGTCAAAGATGAGACTTAACACAGAGTGGGACTTGTATGTTCAGCTTCAGCATTTTACACATGATATCTTAATACATTTTTTTCCATAGCGAAGGTCTAAGACTGAATCTACTGCAATCTGTGGCTAAGCTCCCATTCACATAAGTAGGGTGACCACTTCAATGGGAAGATTGGAATGACCATTTTAGTGGGAACATTTCCCCCCAGTGCTTAGATTTCTTCAATCTCTTGCTGAATTAAATCCATTGGTAAATTGAGAAACATCTGGCCAAAGTCAGTGATCCTGCCTGTGATGTAACAGGCCATGGCCTCTTTAAGTCAGCCTATCCATCACTAGATGTCCACAGTTGAGGGATATAACTGCAGAGGGCTCCAGGGATGGTGGAAGTCTAAAGTGTAAGGAACTCCAGAGGGGAGAACAATAGCCTGTTGGCTGTCCAGGTGCTGAAGCAGTGGATCATTGAGAAAAGGGCCAAAACTCTGAAGCAACCTGGTATAAGGAATAATAATAATAATAATTCATGTTTATTTTTATATAGTGCCCCCCCTGTCATGGCACTCAGAGCGCTTCACATAGAACTAAACACAACACTTAATCCTTACAATAACCCTATGAGGTAGGTTAGGCTGAGATAATATTGTGACTGGCCCAAGGTCCCCAGTGAGTTTCTGACTAAGGTGAGACTTGAACCGGGGCCTCCTCCGAACTCCTGGTCCAGGTACTGCACCATAAAGAAAGGAAATCCCACACATCTGAAAGGGATGAGTGCTGCTTATCCCAGTTGCGTACGTGACCCCCCACAATCCAATAGGGAGTGTATGACACTGCCCGGTAACCTACCCTGAGTTCTTGGGATATGGTGGGCTATAAATCCAGATAGATAGATAAATAAATAAATAAATAAAATATGGGTGCCACTCTTACTGTGACCTACAAATAAACCATTTCTAAGTTTGGAGGGGAGGAGCGTAAGAAAAAGAAAGGAATCATTTATTTATTTAAAAATTCTTAATATCCTGTCACCCCCTGCCTCAGGCAGCACAGTATTAAAAATACAAATATCCATAAAACATCATAGTAAAATATAAATTAACCCATATATAAAAATATAAATTAAATATATATAAATTAACCCATACATAAATATAAATATAAATATTTATAAATATATAATATAAATATAAATATATAAATATAATATAAATATAAATGATAAATTAACCCATAAATAAATATAAATTAACCCATAAATTAACCCAAAATATAAATTGCACTTGTACTTATCTTTACTCCATGCTTTCCATTTTCCAGTGCTCAAAGCACTGAGTGGAGGGAAAAAGTCTTCTCAGAGACTAATAAAAGATTAAAATCTCAACAGAACTCTGCTATACTAGCAATAGCTCACAGGTATAATTTTAAAAGACATTTTCAAGGCTAAACATAGCTAGCACCTAAACACTCCCTCCTCAGGAATAAACTAACAACAACAAAAAGAACCAACAAAACAACAATAACAAGAGATGACTCTCAAGGGTGAAGAAAACAAATTAAAATGGCAACAAATTCCTATAGAAAAAAATGAACCTCATCTCTTTCAATGTAGGAACAAGAATCAACTGGAGCTTCTTTTATGGTATATGGGGGGCGGGGGGAGCTTTAAGGGCTGTCATCCGGATTTTCTTCTGGAGACTAGTTCCACCCTATATTTCAGCATATACAGTGCAATCATCCACCATACAGGCTGTTTTTAGATGGGACACACCCACACAGGTCCACCCATCCCCCACGCATCCAGACGCCTGTCTGAAGGTAGCGTGTGGGTGGGGCATACTCACGTGACCCACGCACCACCCACTCATGCCCACACATAGAGCACTGGGGGGAAAATCCAGGATACTGTGTGTGGGGGCAGGCCAAACCATGGGTGGGTAGGGATCCACACCTATCCCCCCACCTCCCACTCACTGGATGTGCATGGGTGCTCCACATGGTACACATGGACCTGCCCCCCAGCCATGCTGCCCATGTAAAAATGGTGTAAGAGTCAATGGGTGATTTTAGGCTGTTTTTACATTCCCCCTGTGTGTGGGGGAATGCTGGTGTGTGTGTGGTAGGTGGGTGGGACATGCATACGGGCACACAGGCATCCCCCACCCCGACTCATCAACATGCACAGAGCAACCACTGGTTTCCCTGGTTGCCCTGTACATGTTGATGAGGGGTGTGTGCATGGGGATCCGTGTTAGGCGAGAGTACGCATGCACCCCCACTCATCACATGCACCTGCGCTGCGTCCTTCACACAGGGCTCTCCCACTCATGAATGCCCAGATTTCTGGGTGTTCATGAGTGGGTGCATCTCATGTGAAAAAGACCGTAGGCCATTTTTATATGAGACAGTCTCACTTGTGCCCACACAGATCTGCTGCGTGGGCATGAGTGGGTGCCGCCCATGTGCATGCTGTGGCCGGTGAGTGGGAGTGTGTGCGTGCTCCCGTGACCCACGCATCCCCACTCATCCCCCACCATCCCCACTCATGGAGCAACTGGCGAAAACGGAGGTTGCTCCGTGAGTGGGGATGTATGAGGTTTCGGTGTGCCCCCATGTGCACCAGCACCCACGTGCCACCCACTCTGCGGTGCATGCACCCTCCCCCCACACTCCCACGGCTCATATAAAAACGGCCTTAAACAAGCACCTCCCTACCCATTGCCCATCCATCACCCACCCATCATCATGGGCGTTTTCAGATAAGATATACTCCATTCACTACCCATTATATGTGTTGCAGGGCTGCAGTGATGCCCTATGGGTGCACTGNCAATACAGTCAAGTATAATCTATATTCAGAGATCTTGGGGGACATGCTTTTGTGTCCCGGTTAGAGAGAGATCTTGGTATGGAAGGGTTGTAACACATCTGGAATAAAGGATCCAGATGTGGGAGGTTCATAAAGTGTTTTAATAGGACTTGTTCCCATGTCTTTCTGAGCATGTGCGAAGTTAACTGACTGCAGAGCATTGGGTTTACACCAGGGGTGGGGAACCTTATCCCTCCCAGGGCCACTTTGAAAATTAGTCCTTATCCAAGTTGTGGGGAGGAGGGCACTCAGGAAGAGGAGGGTCTAGATCATAGATTTGTGCCCTAGCTTTATGAGCATGCCCTCATCTCTGTTCCTTTCCTCTAAGCTCGGTCTTTCAGTGCTTGGGAGGAGGAACTAGATTTAGTCCCTGGGCCTAAGGTTCCTCATCCCTTGTTTAAACAGTCTATTGCAACAGGGGAACAAGGCACTTTGCCTGGACTCTAAACAGGGCCAGAATGGATTTTGTGGTCTATCATATCTGATGCCAACAACACAAAGTCAGGCTCCATCACAGAGATTTTGGTCTCTGGAAAAAAAAAATAAGACTCTTGGGCCCTCTGTATATTGATGAGCTTGGTGGAAGGGACACAAATTTTATTATTTTTTTAAGAACAACAAATAAGCTTTTCTCTTCTTTTCACAAGAGCACAATTCACCCCAACTCCACAGAGCAGTGAAGTCAATAAGGCTACTCACATGCAAATATATTTTAGTCTCAGGACCTAAATCCTTTGCTGAATAGGGCTAGGGTGTATGCATATGCTTAAATGTTCTGCAGGGTCCTTAATGAGTATGCATTTGACAGTCTATTATCTTAAAGAACTTGGGCTCCACAATGGGATGGGAAAATGGAGATGGAGAAAAATCACATACTTGTTCACTTACAACAACTAAACCCTGTTCTGAAAAAAGCTAGTGGAAATTAATGCCAATGCATTAGGATTTTGCTATTATTTTGCATATTTTCATTCTATGATATTCTAATTTCTATCCCATGTATTAAACTCTGCATCCCTAATGACAGCAGTTGAAAATTAATGCACTTCATTCAAAACAGTCAAACTGTGATAATAGAGAAATATCATCTATTGTAGTCCTCTGTACTATGCAAAATACTTTTAATCAAACAAATCTCCAGGTGGTGCAGATGTGATGAGTAGATGGCTAGTGATTCCTTATAGGAGTGACATTTCAACATTGTTTTTAACCTCTGGGTCTGATCCTGCTGTGGTGTTTTTATTAAAAGTGTGTGAGAAGAAATGGAGGGACAGGTTTGAGGAAACCGGATCAGGCTTGTAGAAGTGTCAGTAATCTCCCTTTTCTGAAGGAATGGCAGAAAATCACTTTTGCATAGGTTCCTGGCTCCTCTCAGCCAAGTGTAACTTGTCTGCCCTAGCTATGATCAATGGTTTGCTGTTTGCTTGACATAAGTAGAAAGTTTGTCTTCTCCCCTGTCTCTCCCACTGTCCCCTCTCCCTGTCTCCCCCTCCTTTTCTTTTAGATTGTAAGCCACAGGCAGGGACCATGTCTATTTCTATGTTCTGTACAGCACCAGGGACATGACTGGCACTATATAAATGTTTATAATAATAATAATAATTAATAATAATAATAATTAATAAGAGAAGGAAAAAAGGGAACAAGTAAGAATACTAAGCCCTGAAATCTCACCCATTTGGAGACATGCCAATAAGGGGTGTGGGGAAGAAGTGAAGAGAGGTCAGAGTAACAAGGTTGACAGGAAAAAAAGGGGAAAAAGATGAATGGATTTTGATTGGATGGCATAACTATCCAATATTTAGTCAGAATTCATAATTATTGCTTATGTTTTAATATATAATCAGGATTGCCATACTTGTTATTCCAGTAACAGAACAGTCTATATAAGATGACACAATTTGTGAGCTAGTTAGCTTCAGAGCTCACAACTACCTCTGATTGTCTGTGGGTCACCTGAACGCCCAGCAGAGCCGACCACCTCCGCTTACTTCGCCTTGCATCTCTCTTCTCATCGTCTCTTGGGTAAGATTGACCAATTCAAAGGACTGACCATCTTTTGAAGCGGTGCTTTTAATATAGGACTCTTTTAGGATTTTAAGGAATATTATATCGTATTTCTTTCATTTCCTTGTTTTTAATCTTTGTAGTGATTATAAATTTGAATGTATATTTGAATCTGGAGTTTAATCCAGTTCCAGGAATACATTATTGTTAATCTATTCACATTCATTCTATTTGACTTGTGTCTTAATAAATTACCCTTTTATTACTTATAAACATCCTTCCCTGGTTGGTTAACTTCTTGGAAAAGAAGTGTATAGCCAGAAGAACTTAACTGATTAAGTTTGCTCAAACCTAAAATTTACTACACAGGGTTTCACTTATTGTCCATTACTGATCGCTATCTAAACTGCCTTAGCTCCCAGCTAGCATATTTACAAACAGGTACAACGTAAGTAGAAAGATTCTTCCGCACTTCTCCTCTTCACACTGTTTTACTTCGTTTAGAACCTATTCCTTCCTTTTCTTTCTGAGAGCAGCTTTCAGCACACCATGAGCTGTGGGCTCTTTAGTCTCTGCTGTAGTCAGCTGACCTCTCTGAGCTTCAGCTGAGCATCTTCAGCCTCCCTCCTACACATCAGCTGGAGCAATTTAGCCAGCTGGGAGCAGGGGAAACTGATCTCATTATCCTTGCAGGGCTAGCTCACCCTGTTGGATGGCTAAATATAAACCTGGTGTTGGAGTTGGCTGACTGCACTGTCGGAAGGACCCTGTGGAAGTGCTGCACCCCCAGTAGCAGAGTCCTGTTGCATTACTGCTCTCCCTAAGACTTCTACTGGGTTCCCACCCTCTGCTTCTCAGAGGCTCCTCAGGCCAGTGATGGGACACCAATAAAAGCCTTAAAGGAGGTGACAATAGCACAGCAAGACTTTACAAGACAGTGCTGCTCCCCCTAATGCTCTCAAGCCCCCCCCCCCATGTACTTCCTGTGGGGCCCTCCCCTTGTTGGCAGACTTAATCAGCTAGGTTCTTCTGGATGGAGATAGGGCCCCATGGAAATGCTTGTTCTTGAGTCTGAGAGCTTCCTTCAGAAATGGTGCCCGCTACTCGCTTCCCCTGCAGGAAGCACCCAAATGGGGATGGTGCTTCCTGGAATGGGATGCCATGCTGCTGGTGAAGACAGTTTTTGGTCGCTGTGGATTTTTGCATGGTTCTGTCTTAGCCTGAAGGCACCCCAGTCCCACCATGATCCTGTTTTTTAGGCGGCACTGGCCAATGCACTCCCACCCCGGGCCCAGACCCCGCCTTTCCTAAGGCTGGCCCTGCCTAGTGTAAGTCTCCTGAGTTCAATAAACTTTCCTAGGGATAAATTTGGTGTCTTTATCTCCACAATTTGGAAGCACAACCATCCAACGGATAATAATAATAATAATAAAAATAAATAAATAATATAATCTTTATTTTTATATAGTGCCCTTCTGCCATGGCACTTGGAGCGCTTTATATATAACTAATAAACACAACTTTTTGGGGTTTTTTTAATCCTCACAACAACCCTGTGAGGTAGGTCAGGCTGAGAGAATATTATGACTAGCCCAGTGAGTTTCTGGCTAAGGCAAGACTTGAACCATGCCACACCCCATACCTCTTGGTCCAAGTACTGTGCACCTAACCATTACATAGGAAAAGGTGAGGATGAGGGAGGAATATTGATTCCAAGCAAACTTTTGATTATTTAGTTTCATTGTATACAGTTATTCCCTCTCTAAATTTAAAGCTTAACTAATTTGTACTGACATCTGGAGTTTGTACCAGACTAGATGACTATATTGGTGGCTAACAGCACAATCCTCTGAGTGGACAGCTTCAGCATTAGTAGTAAGAGTATATTTGTGGCTATATTTCACCCTGTATTTACTGTTTGGCCTATGGCCATTAATAAATACTACTACTGGTACTAAATGCAGGCATGAGTTTATTAAATTCCTTGGAATTTGCAGGTATACTACATGCTGGTGCTATCTGCTAAGGGAATTACACTCCAAAACATCAGCTTAGGCAAAGCCATTTCTCTATTAGGAAGAGTACAGAACCAACCATATTCTTGGTCAAAGATGAGACTTAACACAGAGTGGGACTTGTATGTTCAGCTTCAGCATTTTACACATAATATCTTAATACATTTTTTTCCATAGCGAAGGTCTAAGACTGAATCTACTGCAATCTGTGGCTAAGCTCCCATTCACATAAGTAGGGTGACCACTTCAATGAGAAGATTGGAATGACCATTTTAGTGGGAACATTTTCCCCCAGTGCTTAGATTTCTTCAATCCCTTGCTGAATTAAATCCATTGGTAAATTGAGAAACGTCTGGCCAAAGTCAGTGATCCTGCCTGTGATGTAACAGGCCATGGCCTCTTTAAGTCAGCCTATCCATCACTAGATGTCCACAGTTGAGGGATATAACTGCAGAGGGCTCCAGGGATGGTGGAAGTCTAAAGTGTAAGGAACTCCAGAGGGGAGAAAAATAGCCTGTTGGCTGTCCAGGTGCTGAAGCAGTGGATCATTGAGAAAAGGGCCAAAACTCTGAAGCAACCTGGTATAAGGAATAATAATAATAATAATAATAATTCATGTTTATTTTTATATAGTGCCCCCCCTGTCATGGCACTCAGAGCGCTTCACATAGAACTAAACACAACACTTAATCCTTACAACAACCCTATGAGGTAGGTTAGGCTGAGATAATATTGTGACTGGCCCAAGGTCCCCAGTGAGTTTCTGACTAAGGTGAGACTTGAACCGGGGCCTCCTCCTAACTCCTGGTCCAGGTACTGCACCATAAAGAAAGGAAATCCCACACATCTGAAAGGGATGAGTGCTGCTTATCCCAGTTGCGTACGTGACCCCCCACAATCCAATAGGGAGTGTATGACACTGCCCGGTAACCTACCCTGAGTTCTTGGGATATGGTGGGCTATAAATCCAGATAGATAGATAAATAAATAAATAAATAAATAAAATATGAGTGCCACTCTTACTGTGACCTACAAATAAACCATTTCTAAGTTTGGAGGGGAGGAGCGTAAGAAAAAGAAAGGAATCATTTATTTATTTAAAAACTCTTAATATCCTGTCACCCCCTGCCTCAGGCAGCACAGTATTAAAAATACAAATATCCATAAAACATCATAGTAAAATATAAATTAACCCATATATAAAAATATAAATTAAATATATATAAATTAACCCATACATAAATATAAATATAAATATTTATAAATATATAATATAAATATAAATATATAAATATAATATAAATATAAATGATAAATTAACCCATAAATAAATATAAATTAACCCATAAATTAACCCAAAATATAAATTGCACTTGTACTTATCTTTACTCCATGCTTTCCATTTTCCAGTGCTCAAAGCACTGAGAGGAGGGAAAAAGTCTTCTCAGAGACTAATAAAAGATGAAAATCTCAACAGAACTCTGCTATACTAGCAATAGCTCACAGGTATAATTTTAAAAGACATTTTCAAGGCTAAACATAGCTAGCACCTAAACACTCCCTCCTCAGGAATAAACTAAAACAACAAAAAGAACCAACAAAACAACAATAACAAGAGATGACTCTCAAGGGTGAAGAAAACAAATTAAAATGGCAACAAATTCCTATAGAAAAAAATGAACCTCATCTCTTTCAATGTAGGAACAAGAATCAACTGGAGCTTCTTTTATGGAATATGGGGAGCGGGGCGCTTTAAGGGCTATCATCAGGATTTTCTTCTGGAGACTAGTTCCACCCTATATTTCAGCATATACAGTGCAATCATCCACCATACAGGCTGTTTTTAGATGGGACATACCCACACAGGTCCACCCATCCCCCACTCATCCAGATGCCTGTCTGAAGGTAGCGTGTGGGTGGGGCATGCTTACATGATCCACGCACCACCCACTCATGCCCACGCATGGAGCACTGGGGGGAAAATCCAGGATACTTTGTGTGGGGGCAGGCCAAACCATGGGTGGGTAGGGGTGCACACCTATCCCTGGCCTGTTTGATCCCCCCCCCCTCCCACTCACTGGATGTGCATGGGTGCTCCACACGGCACACATGGACCTGCCCCCCAGCCATGCTGTCCATGTAAAAATGGTGTAAGAGTCAATTGGTGATTTTAGGCCATTTTTACATAGACCCTGCAGGGTGTGTGGGTGTGTGTGGGGGAATGCTGGTGTGTGCATGGTGGGTGGATGGGACATGCATACGGACACACAGGCATCCCCCACCCCCACTCATCAACACTCACGGAGCAACCACTGGTTTCCCTGGTTGCCCTGTACATGTTGATGGGTGTGTGTGTGCATGGGGATCCGTGTTAGGCGAGAGTATGCATGCATCCCCACTCATCACATGCACCTGCGCTGCGTCCTTCACACAGGGCTCTCCCACTCATGAATGCCCAGATTTCTGGGTGTTCATAAGTGGGTGCATCTCATGTGAAAAAGACCATAGGCCATTTTTATATGAGACGGTCTCACTCGTGCCCACACAGATCTGCTGTGTGGGTATGAGTGGGTGCCACCCATGTGCATGCCATGGCTGGTGAGTGGGAGTGTGTGCGTGCTCCCGTGACCCACGCATCCCCACTCGTCTCCCACCATCCCCACTCATGGAGCAACTGGCAAAAACGGAGGTTGCTCCGTGAGTGGGGATGTGTGAGGTTTCGGTGTGCGCCCATGTGCACCAGCACCCACGTGCCACCCACTCTGAGGTGCATGCACCCTCCCCCCACAGTCCCACGGCTCATATAAAAACAGCCTTAAACAAGCACCTCCCTACCCATTGCCCATCCATCACCCACCCATCATGCATGGGCGTTTTCAGACAAGACACACTCCATCCACTACCCATTATATGTGTTGCAGGGCTGCAGTGATGCCCTATGGGTGCACTGCCTTGTAACATGTATAGCGGGTGGGTGGGTAGTCGGTGGAGAGCATCTTGTGTGAAAATGAATGCCCCTAGAGTTTAAACATTCTTGTTGTGAACGTTAAGGCTAAAAAAAATACACACTTTCTTATCGTAGAAGTAGCATAGTTAAGAGTTTAAAAGTATAAATGGGAGATTGGTTTGAGTCAGTTTTTACGCTATCATTATAAAATAATGTTTACATTTTATTTTGTTTGCTTAATGACCCCTTCAAAATAGGGGATACTATATAGAAAAGCCAGCTTTCCTACTGAGCAACTCACTACTGCTAAAGATGCTGACGTAGTCCAATAGTTTTATTTGTATAAATATGATAGGTGTGTAAATGTTTATACCATGAGTTCACTGCAATCTCATATATCTGCATCAGTGCTGCAGATCCTGTCCTCTGAGCAGGCAGCATAGTGAAATTAGTAAAACGTCCTTGTCAAAAATTTTATTAATAATTAATTTTGCACTTTTATCTTCAAAGCACTTGAACAATACCAGGGGCACAATCTTCCATCCATTAAAGTCAATGCCTCAGCTCCCACTGATTATAACAGTAGGAGATCGTGCCTCAGATAAACTTGTAGGCACCACTGGAAGGTAGGGATGAAGCCTTAGCCAAGAAAACATGAAGAATTACTTTAATTCTACAGATGGAGAAACTGAGGCATGGAGACATTAATGATTAAGCAGAAATGACACTCCCATTGACGTTCAGAAGAAGTTAGATGTCTAAGCATCACCTGTACCTTTGAAAATCTCCCCTGAGTGTTCTGTGGAAAGCTTTCAAGGAACAATTCACAGTGCTTAAAGTTAAGCATAAGAATAGATCAATGTATGGAGCATACCTGCAGCATATTCATATTCGGTCGAAATACAACAACTACAGCCAGTACCACTTAATTGAGACACTAATAATTGGGGTTTCCACTTAAATTGGACAGAACTCTGGAAAAGTTCTTACAAGCACTAGTATTTCTGTTCTTTAATTGGGATGAAATATCTTGCAATGATGAAAGGAGATGTTTTTTCAGAGATCTCCCCTTAGCCCAGACATTGGAAATTGGAAATGGTAGACCTTACCAATGGTAGACCTTAGCTAGTTTGTGGAGAACAGTGGGATGCATGAACTATCCTTTTTAATGATAAGCCTTGAAGATGAAGGCTGCCTGAGGAAGCCCAGTTAGTGTTACAAAAAATAATAAAAATATTTATTTATTTTATTCATATTTCTTTGCCACCCTTCCTGCAGAGGCTCCAGGTGGTTTGCAATTTAAAGAACAGAATAAAAAAATCATTGAAATCAATTTAAAAACCTGATACACCAACCCATCCACCCCTACACCTCCCACCCAATCTCATCCCACCCTATTCCCTGCCTGCCAAATGCCTGGCCAAATAAAATGGTCTTACAATGTTTCTGGAGGATGAGCAGGCTCAGGCTTAGGCAGAGGGGAGGGAGTTCCATAATCATGGGACAGCTACTGAGAATGCCTCCCTGCGCGCCCTAGTCATAAAAACTTCACAGGGAGATGGCACCTGCAAGAGGACGCCCCTGGCTGACCTCAGGGGCCACGAAGAGGGAGGAGGTGGACCTGTATTTCAAACGATGCACTGAATACTTATTCATAATGTAATGTGATTTCATTCTTTTTCCGTAAAAACACTTTTCTTGCTTGTGTTGTTACTTACGAGTACAATATAATTGTGACTAAGTTCACCTCTCTTAATTGAAACATCTGCTTGTTTAAGATATTTTCACATATGACAAGAAAGTTATCTTGACAAGGAGTCTTCTTATTATGCTATAGTTAAGGCCAGCTGGCACTCCCCATTATAAAGCATGAACATTTTCTTACTTATAAAATTGGTA
>QEPC01007516.1:412352-422894 GCA_003113815.1 Sphenodon punctatus
TTATTCTTTTAATGTATTTTTTATTTTATTTTGTATTTAATAATAGGGTTTGGGGGTATTTCAGTTGTCTGGGTATTTAAAATATATTTTTAATAATAATAATAACAATATTCTTTATTTTTATATAGCGCCCCCCTGCCATGGTACTTGGAGCGCTTTACATAGAACTAACACCTTTTTAAAAAAAATCCTCACAACAACCCTGTGAGGTTGGATGTTTTTTTAATTTTTGGTATGTGCATTGATTGTATATATTTTTGAAAAAAATATTTCTCTTAGATTTTAAAATAGCTTGTTTGTGTTTGTATGTAGTTTAGATATTGGATATTTGGCGTGGATATATTGTGCATAGACTGAATGCAGCGGGGGAATGTTTTTATTAGATTTTCTTAGACCCTTTACAAAGAGACGTCCCTCCTCACCCATGTGCGCGTGGGGGGCATCCGGTTGAATGACGGGTGCAGGGGGGATGGAGGAGCATCCGTGCGAATGTTGCGGCCGGTGGGTGGGTGTGCTTGCGCGCTCCCGCGCTCCACCCATCACCCATACACGGAGCAACGGGCACCAATGCAGGATGCTCCATGGGTGGGAGTCCATGGGAACGCACGCACCGCCCATACACCGCGCCCATCCACCGATTTGGTGGCGGTGGCAGCAGCTTCTCTCCGTGATCTTCAGCCGCTCCTTGTGGCCGCTTCCTGGCAGGGTGGATTGATTTAAATCAAGGCGATTCAAATCATTGATTTAAATTCTGATTTAAATCAAGAGAATTTTTTTTTTTAAATAATTGATTTAAATCAAGTTCAAATCTGATTGCTAAAACATGTTAATTTACAACTCAATAGAGCATTTACACCATCTAGGAGGGTATACTTGCATAATTTTTTAGATAATTTCATTTGCATTTTTCACTAATTTTAGGAAATAGTACATAATACATTGTTTATTTAATGGATACCTGTGCTCATTATCTGTGTCAAGCTGCATAGACACAGGCATTCATTCATTCATTTATTCATTCATTCACAGGGAGTACATTAGGCATGTTAAGAAGTAAATCGCACACAAATTAGCACTTATAACATTTTATTAAACTAAACAATCTTAAGTGTTACATAAATGTTTCACATTTGCAGCAGTCTCCTGAGTTCCCTAGGCTGCCCTTAAAACGTTAAAAAAAAATATTTTCAGATTTTACTAACTCTAACAGACAAGTCATCACAATAAAGGCTGTCCTTAAAACTTTTAAAACTAGATCTCATCCTCCTCCCCACTCCCACTATCATTTTTATTCATAGACTGAAACAGAAATACACGTTTTCTTGCTTTTTCAACTCCCAGTTGATTTCTTCCAAATGAAGAAAATATTCTCTCTGTGCCTGCAGAGGAAGCTGCTGCTGTGAAAAGCTGGCTTAGCAACTGAAGAAGCTCTGGTTCAAGGTGCTTGGCTAATGACTTCCACCAGTTCAGGGGAGTGACTTTGTTTAAAACAGCATCAGTAAACATGTACTGCTTAAATGGTTCCCCTTCAGCTCTGAAATTTATTATGGCTGGCATAACTGAGGAGTGATTATCAGATGCCCATGTCATGGCAGCAGCATCTTCTTCAGAAGTTAGATATCTACCCTTATATCTCGGGTTGAGAATGTTAGCAAGAAAATGAGGTGGAGTTAGTGCTTGATTCATTTGCTTCTTTATTGCCTGAAATTTAACTTTGTTGTTAGGTATTTCTTTCTTCAGTGTCTCTTGAAGTGTCTTCCAAATTTCAACAGCATCAGCAATGCAGTAGCAATCTTTCTGAAGTTTGTCCAAGGCTATGGATATAAGCTTCAGTATACTGAGCATATCTTCTAGATTCCTCTTTAAACCAATGTTGGATACTTTGGATGAGATCCATCTATTTTGTCTCGATTTTCTTCTCAAATTTTTAGGAGAATAGGCCAGTTCTTAATAAATTGTTCAAAACAATCAACCACAGAATTCCATCGTACATCCTGAGGGAGAATTAGTTTGGGATCTCTTTCTCTCTTCAGTGAAGCTGAAGCAAAATGGTTGTTACGGAAGTATTTTGCAGCTTCAACAACATTTTCTTTTATTCCTGCAGAAATACTTAAGTCTTTGGCTAAAAGATGCATTAAATGGGCACTACAGCCATATGTTGTTAGGTTTAAGCGTCCTTCTTCTTCTAGATATCTTCTCATCTTTGCCACATTTGCAGCATTGTCTGTGACAAAACTGCACATGTGACACTTGAATTTTTGTTCACAGTTCATTACAGCTTTTATTTTATTTTTATTTTAAAAACTTACTCATCCTGCCACAGGCAGCTCTTCTTTTACAGCCACTTCTTTAAAATATTCTGCTGTGTGGGCATTTCCTGATGTATCTATTATTTCTGAAAGATGTACAACCCCATCTTCTGTTGTCACACAAGCACATACTACTGGATCATTGTGTACATTACTCCACCCATCAAGGCTTAAACTGGCAAACTTCCCATTAGTATTTCTTGCACACTGTCCAAGTTCCTTTTCATCACTGTATCTAGCGACCTTCCACCAATGTCTGCTCTACCAGGTGGAGCGTAGCCTGGTTTAATGACTCAGCCATGTCAATGAAGTGTTGTTTAACAATGCGAAAAGGAGAATTTGTGGCATAAATGAACTGAGCAATCTTTTCATCTATGGTGTCTTGTTGGTATTTGCTGGTCCTTACTACAAACCCATCCATGGTGGTGGGTTTACTGGATAATTGAAATCTTTTGCTTCCTACTTTGTCTGAAGTATATTTAATTTTAGCACTGCTGCTAAAAGTACCAACGTATGACTCTGAAGTTGCAGACAATCATATTCTCTTATGCTTAACTGGGATCCTGAATGATAAAAAAGACATTCTCTGTTATTCAGTAATCATTTGCATTTTTTTCAGCCAGGATGCCAGATCCAAATTACAAAAACAAAGGCCGTTTTTAGATGATCGCGGCCGCGCCCGCACTTGTTTTGAAAAAATGCCGGGAGCTGGGATCAGACGATACACTCCCGGAAATCACGTGCCTGGAAGGGGGATGCGCATGCTTTTCCAGCTGCCATTTGACCGGGTTGAAAAATCGACTTGGTCAAACGAATGCTGTACTGTTGTGAACTTGTGATATAAATTCTAAATCTACTTTTAGAGGGGAAAATAATTAAACAAACCATAAAGATTAGCTACACTTTTTTTAGCAACATAGTGAACCGCTTGGGAATTCAATTATTAATTCACTTGTAACAATAAAAGACATAAAGAGTCTATAGAAGAATGATGCAAAGTTAAAAAATTTAATTTACTAAACAGTTGATCCACATTGTTCATCATCAGACATGTTCACATCTTCATTCACATCATTTTATTCCAATGAGCATTTTTCATTATGTTTTTCATTCTTGCAACTAGGCCCTGCATCTCTTTGTTGCCCTGCTTACATCTGGCATGTCTTCCTTTTTTATCCAAGGAAGTAATTTCTTCAAAATATTCCCAAATAGAGTCTCTCTTATGCCCAGAAGCCATGACAGATTTCTCTGTAGCAAAGTGTGGGGAAATACAGGAGGCTGTGCACTGAATAATGTTGCCTTCCCTGCTTTCCAGTGCTTCTTTCTGTTTCTGTTTCACTTTCTTTCCAATGGAACTTCTCTGCCTTGGCCCACCTGGGACCGACCCATCCCTCACCCCATGATCACACAATAACGAACAATTATCCTATAAGACTTTAGCTCGTTTCAGCCCTGTGTCTTCGCACATGTGACTTAGTCTGCTATGCTTAGAAACTAAGGGCCCAAAACTTTCAAAAAGCAAGAACTGGTAGTTACTGGGCAGACTAAAGTCATTTTTATGATATGAAAAGGAAATTAATGCCTATGTTTGATTTAGTAGGTATAGGTAAAGGGTAAATAATATTCATAATTTGAGAGAAGTGAGCAAATTGTTTCTTAAAAGGAGCCATTAATTCATTTTTAAGAGATTGTAAGTGTAGGTTAAACATGCTTGTGCTGAGATTTAATTTTAACCACATTATTTTTAACTGATAAATTTAGTATTTAAATATTTTTTTAAAAATAAAAAAAAATGATTTAAAAAAAAAAAAAAAAACCCCAAAATGATCTGCTTCCTGGCATCTCCCAACAGGGCCTCTCAGAGTGGCATGGCCAGAATGGCTTAAGAGTGTGGAGAGAAGTTACTGTCACCACTGCCAGGTCTGGTTTTTAGCCAGGCTGGGAAGGGTGGGTGGGTGGGGGGAGGAGGCAAGCCCTGGCAGCCCCTCCTACCTGATGCAGCCTGGGTGGGGAAGCTGCTGCCACCAGGTTTGGTTTTTTTTGCCAGGCTGTGAAGGGGGGGAGGCGAGCCGAGTCCTGGCAGCCCCCTCCACCCGATGCAGCTGGGGGTGGGAGGGGAAGCCAGCCCATGCTGCGCCTGGGAGGCTGGGAAGCCCAGCACAGAATTGGGCCCGAAGCCTCTCAGACGCCTGTGGAATTTTTTAAATTAATAATGATTATTATTATTTAATAAATAATAATAATAAAATAAGGACAAGGGTGAAGGGAACACAGGAAGAGAGACACGCACACATTTCCATTTTTTTTACAGATGGGGAACTGAGGCTGTAAAATTCCATATTAATTTCAAAATTCTGGTTGGCCCCAACTTGCCTGACTTACCATTGGCCTCACCAGCCTTAGAACCCACCAGCTGCCACTGCTAGTGTTTACTTCTATTATGTAGTGTTGCTTTAAACCACAGATGGGAAACCTTTTCGCTCCCATGGACTACTTTGAAAATTAGTGCAAGCTCCATAGGTCAGATAGAATTTGGGGACGAGGGTGTTTAAGAGGTGTGCTCCAAATCTTGGAGCACCCTGTTTTTCAGTACATGCCCTATCTCCACTCCTTTCCCCTGAGCTAACTCTTTCAGCACTTGAGGGTAAGGACTGAGTCTATGGGCCAGATTTCAGGAATTGGAAGGGGTCAACAGGGGTCAGAGGTTTCCTCCCCCTTCTTTAATAGTTAATCTTTAAGGTAGGAAAATATAGGAGACTCTGTGGATTGGTACTGGGTATGTATTATTTCACCTCTGTGTTCCTGACTCAAACTTGGCTCAGCCACCAGTGAACAGATGTTGTTTGTCTCCTGGCTGTTTGCCTTGTAAGTGTATAGGGGGGGAAATCAGTAGTTTCACCACAAGTCCTTGGATGGGTGCAGTCTTCTGTTGGAAATTACACCAAGGCCACCAACTTCTTTCACGTAAGGTGAACAGTCAGACCATCTGAACAAACTTCTGTTCATTCAATTAACGTTGTCGTTTTACAGTCTAAGTGTAAATACTTTAAAAAAGGAAAAGAATGTTATCTAAGTTGTGCAGTAAAGCACTTCAAAATGTAAGGAAATGCCAGATTCATAGCTGCTGCTTATCTGCCCTCTCATGCATTTGTCATGTGTGCTGAGTGAGGCATGAGTCCTGTGGGAAAATATTATGTGCTCGCTCACTAAAGGCTGTGTCTTAATGCATACAACGGGACTGAATTAAGGTTGCTCAGGCAACCATCGCTCTAGCTTTTCTTAACTTTTAAACTCTGCTATGCAGCCTAAACAATGGGTTTCCATTTTTTTGTTATTGTTTTAAAATGTAAATTCTAAGCCAGTGGTTCTCAAAATTTTCCCTGCGTGACCCCACTTCGATACTTACATATAATATAGTTACCCCAGTCACCAACAAAGTTATGCAAGATGTGTATGATATCTTTCAGGATCATGACTTCATCTGCAGATGATCATTTGTGGTCATGACCTTCAGTTTGGAAATCTCTTTTCTAACCTTATTTTCTAAAAAAATAAAAAATTGCAACTGTAAAGAATCTCATGTCCCAAATCATCAGCAGGGTTTGAACACTAGACCTCAGAAGGGGTAGCACAGACTACTCCTGCTTCAGCTCAGGCCTAACTGTATTTGTTGACAGCAGGAGACAGCAGTTTCAGAGAGGGGATCATCGTCCACCATAGTGTTTGGAGCACTTTACAACGTAAAAATATGATTTAAAAAACCTATTTATAATAAAATCCATTGAAAACAATGTAAAATGGGAAGGTAAAGAGGAGGGAGATAACACATAAAGGGAAACCAGCAGTGGATCCTAAAAACACCTGGAGAATAAATAATTTTTCAGGTGCTTTGTAAAGGTGAGGAGGGAGGTAGTGAGATGGACATCTAGAGAGAGGAGTTCTATGCTGGAGGGCTGGCCACAGCAAAGACATGATGGCTGGACCCCCAAACAGCTGGTGGTTTCAGAGCACAGATACCCATCAGTGTAAGTCCTGATTATAGCCAGGGTCTACACGGTTCAGAATCTTAAAACCCAGCAGTACGATCTTAAACTCAATCCACCGCTTTCTAGGCAGCCAATGCAGAGAATGTAAGGTGGATGTAATATGCTCACGGCTGCCCAAATCCAATGCTGCCACATTCTGAATGGACTGCAAGTAATGGAGAAGCTCTGCTAGCCGTCCACAAAAGAAGGAATTTTAAAAATCAAGCCTTGTGCTCACAAGGGCATGGGTTGCTATGACAAAGTCAGTCTGGTATAAATAAGGACTTCCCCTCCCCACCAGTATTATCTTAGCCTTCCCAACATTAAGCATGAAGTAGCTCTGATGCATTCAGTCGACTATGGGTATTTTCAGACTATGGGTCAAACTGACGTGCCAGCTGATCCTGGTGGGGAATTGGGGGAGGGGGCGGGACCACACGGCTCAACGTGCGGCTGCACAGCCCCGCCCCCCCACGCTCCCCCGGCCGCCTGCCCTCCGGGAGAGGGGCGGGCGCCATGGCCAATACGGCCGCAGCGCCAGCCGGCTCCCCAGGGCAGTGACCACGCCCCGGAATCCCGCCGCTGATTCCGGGCCATTGTCAGGGAACAGACGAGACGGTACTCTTGATCACGGGGGGGAATCACATTCAACATGCAAATGGAGATGGTCCGGCCAGGACCTCTGTTTGCGTGTTGAATGTGATTCCCCCCATGATTCACGGGGGTGAACATCTGGCAGGGAGCTTCTGTTCCCCCCAACAGACGTTACGGAACCACAATCACCATGTGGGTATTCACCGTGGTTCACCGTGATCTCATAACGTTTGAAAATACCCTATTTCATTTGGGCATTCCTCCAAGGCAAAGGCTGAGGTGACCGGGCTCACAGGGCAAGAGATATACAGCTGTGTATCATCAACGTACTGAAGATTACTCAATCCTGTGCTTGGTCATAACATCCCCAAAGGGTTGCGTATATACATTGAACAACATGGGTAAAAGAATTAATCTTGGAGAACATTCAGGTGATAAAAGATATCATCTGAACTATTGTATCTCCATATCTCACATTTGGGACTAACAGAGGAACCACACACTCTCTAGACTACACGGGTAATTGTTTAATTTTTGTTTGTTTGTTTAAAATGTACAACTAACATAAAACTTCTCTTTTTCTTTTTGGTAGGTAAATATTATTTCTACGACAACTATTTCGACCTGCCAGGAGCACTTCTCTGTGCAAGGATTGTGGATACTTTAAACCGAGTAAGTGCTATGTAATTTCAAGGCCAATGGCCACTTTTACACAGATGCGGTATGGGTGGGGCTGTGTGCATGCTCCTGTGTAACACCCACCTCCACCCATCACCCACTCATCTCCACCCACAGAGCCTTGCAGAGAACTGGATGAGGCTCTATGAATGGAGGTGTGTGTGTGTCCATGTAAAGGGACACCCACCCATACACACCCCTCCACCCACTGCACCAATTCACCCATCCCCCCCCACCTCCATCCATGTAAAAAGGGCCAATGAATGGAAAATCATTTTCTCTTTTCTTCCTTTCACTTTCTCTTTTCCTCTCTCCACCTTTCTTGCTCCCATAAGCATTGTGTTGTATACTGACATTTCTTGACTTGTTACCCCAAGATTCTCCCAGGAATTAGCTCCACCATGGGGTCAGGGATCTCCATAGGAACACTTAGGTTTCCTCACCAAAATGTCACAATAGACAATTATTATGACTAAGTAATTTATTGCCCTGTCAAACTGTCTTACACACAACTATAAAAACACTACAGAAGCATGCAAAAAGATTATTGATTTCAAATATATATATTCTTTGAGACTATATCTCGCTACACAGATATATGAAGGTTCCAAAAGGGTGTTCAGGGTCTGCAGTGTCCTGCTAGGGAAGATAATGATCCTTTTTACATGGATGGGGTTGGGGGGATGGGTGTTTTTGGCACGCTGGGTGGAGGTGGGTGTGTTCCTTTACACGGACACCCACCAGTCCCACCCATGGAGCCTCCTCCGGTTTTCTGGAGGGTTCCGTGGGGGGAGATGGGTGGAGGTGGGTGTTGCACATGAGCACGCATGCACCCCCACCCATCCCGCTCGGCGTTCACATGGACGAACACCGAGTGGACACCCATCCCCCCCCGCCGGCCATTTACACGGATGGCCCCCTCTCCGCACACCTGCCCGAACACAGAGCATGGCGGCCGTCCATGTAAAAACGGCCAAAGTGTCGGCTTGTGGCTATGCTGGAGGTTTGATGAAAATTAAAGTAAAAATAAAATATAGAAAAGATAAAGAAAAATATAAAACAAAAATTGTCCAGAGATTGAGGAATTGACCCCTCAACAGACAAAGAGCACGGAAGCTCTAAAAAGGGAGGGGAAAAGACAGAGAAGCACCTGGGGGGAATTCTGCCCACTGGGCTGAGTAAAAAAATTGAAAAGAAACAGTCCCCACTGGGACCAATACAGTGCTTCCCTAAAAGAAAAGAAAAGTTTGCAACTAGAAAAAAGTAAGAATTTCCCTTTTCTCGGGCAAAAGAACAGAAAATTCCAACTGGGAATTAAAAATAGCTTAAAAAGGTGCAAAATGAGAAAAAATCCAAAAGAATGAACCTTTAGGGCAAAAAGAGAAATTAAAACAAAAATGACTTAAAATGTGAATAAAATGTCTTTGCTGAAGCAAGAGAGAGAAGCAAGTCCCAATCAGGGCCAATTAGCTATAAAAATGAAAAGAAAACTAAAAGACTTAGGCAAACAGGAAAAATGGAAAATAAAAGTAAAAGACAGAAAGAAAAACTAAGTTCCTTCTGGCCTTTAGGCCTTTTTTGCCCTTCAGCAGGTCTGGATAGCATGCAAGATCTTTCTCTAATTTCAACAATATCCTGCCAGTCTTATAGGATTTTTGAGAGTCTTGCAATATGGCTGTCAGTGTTTCTTCAGTCGTAGGCAAGCAGGTCAGGGGTGCCACCAATCAGAAGGAAGTTTGCCTCTGGTCAAGTCATGACACAAAAGAAAGATGTTTTAGTTGCCATGTCTCCATAGCCGTATCTTTTTCATGGTTATTTTGACTTCACCCCTCCTTACTTCTGTGAACCAAGACCATTGTAACCTTTTACCAGTCCTGATCTTTGTCCCACTTCAATGGAGTCTATTAGCTCAATAGAGCTCTATGAAACCTAATGGAGTCTATTAGCTTCACTGACGTTTTATTAAATTCTATTTTATATAATTTCATATAGGGATTCTTTTCAGGAAATTGTTGAAGAACAGAGGCTAGATCTGCCTCGGTTCTATCCACTTTAGAAAGAAATGTATAGAGCAACACTGATTTATAAAACTGAATTTCTCATAAAGATACAATTCAAAGGAATAATTACTTATTCATCTTAATGGTGTATTTAGGTATAGTTTTGAAGCCAAACTTTATGTTGAAATAAACTTTAATTCACTAATTAAATACAGTAAAATAAATGTTTTTAATCTTAATCTTTCTGTTATTTTAAACCCTATATACTGTCCTTAATCAAAATTCTTTCATTAGAATACCTTAAAACAAGTTAGAATTTGCATTTTGAAGCATGAAGTATGTTAGCCAATACTATTCCAATTGAATGCCCTTAAACCAGGTGTTTAGCTTAATTAAAAAAAAAATGTATTTATTCATTTCATTCACCATTTTCTACCCTGCCCCCTCCTTCTCATAGAGCAGCTCGGGGCAGCTTACAAGATGCATAAATAAAAAACATACCATAATAAAAATAACACACACATAAAATATCATTAAAAACATTAAAATGCTAAAAATAAACTAAAAGGGCAGAACCCCCCCCCCTATCCCATCCCACCCTACCCGTCACCCTCTCCAAAGACCCGGCGGAACAGCTAGGTCTTACGCTGTCTTCTGAAAGAGGGGAGGTCTGGGGCCAGGTGGGCCTCCATCGGGAGGGTGTTCACAGCCTGGGAGCGGCCACCGAAACCTATATTAGCATCAAAATATAATGATTTAATATTAGGGAGACAGAGATCTTAATAATGTTCAAAATCTGCAAGGTGTCGCTACCTGCCCACCAAAATATTTCCACTAATTTCTCTTGTTGTCTATATTCTATTCTTTGTTTATAATACTGGTAACCCAAACAGATCCCAACTGGAATGTCAAAATCAAAACAATCCTCTAGGGCAA